>CM076582.1:537429938-537526716 GCA_034641835.2 Pinus albicaulis | reverse complement strand
AGGATGCGCAGCGTATCGAGGACAATTAGGTCTTCTGAGTCCTTTTTCAAAGCAGCTTGGCAGCAGCCATCAATTCTCTATTGCGCTTGTCTCCAGCAGTGTATGACAAGTACAAAACCATTGCGGAATTTCATATCACCATGCACAACATCCAAATTAGAGCACACAAGGATAAAGCCTAGGTCTCGCTCCCATATATGGTTGCGGACAAGGATATTGATCGCGTAGTCGCTACATGGTCTCTGCAGTGGAATATTGGGTTCAAAGCCGGTACTGTGGGCACCATAGGGGCGAGTGCTACAAAGGTTACCCTGACTACCACAGCCAAAGGAACTGGCAGATCCAGCAAAGGCATGGGGAAAGAAGGGACTGTAGGATCACAGCGAGATTCACAGTAGAAAAGGGACACCGGAAAGAACGCGGACACACAGAAGGATTCGCAGCCGGATAAAAATACTAAGAAGGGTGTTGAAGTACCATCGCAGAAGGGGTTGCAACGAAATCTGGGTATAGAGGGCCAGGAGACGGGAGGTGCTGACTCCCCCAAAGGAACAAATTGAACAGGCGAGACCTACAAAGGGCCACAAAAGAAGCAACGCTCTCAACGAACAAAACGCGATGAAACGGTTACACTCACGGAAGGATACCTTGACCAAATCGCAGATGCGGTCACCTTGGCCACGGAGGATAAATGGCTAGCTCTAGAGGAGTAGCAGAAAGCCATGGTCGACTCACTTCAGGTCGAGCTCCGAGCCCTGAAACTAAAAACAGACACACTACAAACCAGTTTGGTCTAGGCCTGCTCAGCCTCCGCAGCTAGTAGCACGACACTTGTTGCTGTATAAAGCCACCTCTGTCCCCTGCCAGGTCCCGCCCTCACAGTAAGTCCACCCGACTTGGGAGCACAAGTCCAGGCCTTCGCAGAGGTCCAGCTAGATCTAGCAAGGTTGCCACATGATTCACTCCAGGTTCTACATAGCTCATTATTTAAAGAAATTCAACACAGGGACTATCAGGTCCACCAGCGGCTCAACACAGCGGAGCAGACCATTATATAACAAATGGTTGAGGTAACCAAGGTACAAGCTGCGTATACCCTCGCCACCACACAACAAACGGAGCTGGAGTATTTAATTGGTAGACTCTGCGCAGATGTTATAGATGAAATACCAACCACAACTACCCCCTAGGCTAATATTGAAGGGTTGTTCATAGCCTTAAGAGCCTCAAGGGGGGAGATCCAGGTCGTCAAAACTCAGATGGAACAGAAAATCACAGACCCTCAGGCCAAGCTGCAGCCAGAAACACCTCCAGAGGTTAGGGCCCAGCGAGCTGCACTGCTTACAGCTGCCATTAATGTGATCATAGGCCAAATTTCTCAGGGTGCCCAATTATTGGACACAGTGACGCAGCTATGGACCAAGGTACAACGTGATTTTCTCCTATGGGAAATTAATCAAACGTTGCACCAGAAGGAAGAGGAGTTCAATCAATTGGAGGCTACCTCGACTACGTTGGTCCTTGCCCAACACTTGGCCCGAATGCACACTAGCCAGGCCCTCAGAGACAACATGGAGGCCCTTCAACAGCGGAAGCAGACCCTGAGTGATCACCTCAAGCCATGGGCAGACGAGGCCCTTAAGCTTTCCCACAATGTTGATGTTGCAGTGAAATAGATGAACCAGACATTGGAGAGCATCACTTCCGCTACAGAAGGCCCAAATTCACAGAAGTTGGTAGAGATAACTCAGACTGCTACTTCCACCCATGATCGATGCATTCAAGCAACTTCAGACAAATATGGAGGACCCACGACTGCCATGACTCGAGATGAGACACAAGATTGTGTTGGGGGACTGCTGGAATAGGGTCCCCTAAAAGCTGCGAATTTTGTATATTTTGGTC
The DNA here is from genome assembly GCA_034641835.2 of Pinus albicaulis. Taxonomy (NCBI): domain Eukaryota; kingdom Viridiplantae; phylum Streptophyta; class Pinopsida; order Pinales; family Pinaceae; genus Pinus; species Pinus albicaulis. Next base: position 537,524,811 of record CM076582.1, on the reverse strand, counting down.
TTAATTAGTCTAATGCAAGGGTTTTGGGGTGGGTCAAAGCCCCTAATGCATTATAACAGGTCAAGGGTAAACCATTGGATGCATAGGCTAAATTAGTATAAATAGATGAACCATTTTGAGTCATAGGTAGGAAAGAACAGATATTGATGATAGTTACGAATTGTTAGATCTGTTTGGGTTGCTAGGGTAAGGACTCCTGCTGGCTGTGTGCGTGGAGATCCTCAGTCCTACTATGTGCAGACCATGTAGGCTATGTGCGTAGGTTGTGTTGGATTGTATTGGGTTTTGGATGCTAATATATCTGAATCTGGTTAGAGTATCTCTGCATTATCTGAGTTTATGTATTACTGTTGATGCGAAATGTTGGATCTGTTACACTTACTGTTGGTTATCCGTTGTTGTTGTGGATCTGTCTTTGTTATAATACGGAGTATTCCTGTGATCTATTGTTCATGCATTTATGATATTACATGTGATATTGCTGATGCAAAGGTGTTGATTAGATCTATGACTGATAGTAGCTCTATTAACTGTGGACCATACTGATTAGCGAACCTGCGAATAGATATGTTTATAGCTGCGAGACTATCCTTGTTCCTATTTTATGGATCTATGATCTGTCGATTACTGCGATTATAGTTGTTGTATTGATATATTGGTATTATGCACATGGATGCGAAGGAAATTAGTAGGTATGAGCTCTACGATATAAGTTTGTAACTAGATCTGTTAAATGTGAAGCTGATAAGCTGGGAATGTAGCTTTTCTTGACTTACCTGCTCTCTCTTAGGGTGCGAAAACCTGGTTCCAACACCCTCCCATACTGCTTCGGGTGAGACTTTTGCCTGTGCAAGCAGGTCACTGATGAAAGGAACAATAGTATAGGGGTTTGTTGGCAAACCTTAACCTCCAAACCTAAGTCAGGACCCATCGAGCCAACAACTCCTAAATCATTTTTGTGATTTATCTCAGCTATGTTTTTTCACTTGTTTGGATGGTGGATTATTCTATTTATGCTTTTTGAATAGCTGCTTTTGGATAGCTAGTGATCCATCTATTGCTCTTTCCATGGAAAATTTTAGTGGAGGGAATGGTTTTTGTTCCTATAGCCAAGTCGTTACCAAAATTAACAACTTAGGGCAACCTTCTACCACAAATCAGTCCAACACGAGACAAAAGCTAGATGGAAATCAACAAAAACCCTAGCAACCATATCCTCCACCAGAGAGATGCAAACCTGGAAGCTACTTACCGAAGGCAGTGATTAACCCAAAATTTGAAGTTCACTCTAGCCACATTAGTGGCTATATTCAGTATATGAAGGATCACACCCTTATTGGAATGTGTTTAGGCATTTTCATGTCAGAAATACACCTCACCTGTTGGATCCAACTTAAATGGAAGCCAAAAGGGTAGACAAAACTAGAATTGGGTGTGAAGGGATTTTTCACAATTATTTTTTCTAACATGGAGGACAGAACATGAGTGTTCAAGAATAGGCCATATTTATTTAATTAAGTTAGACTCTACCTTTTATTTTGGATGAAACATTTTTCACTAGACAAGGAATATTTTGCAGTTACCATAGTATGGATTCACATTTACTCTTTACCATAAGAGTTTTGAGACAAAGAGACACTGGTAGGAATCATAATTATCTTGGCCACTATGTTAAGTCCTCAATGGTGACTAAGTAGGCCAATTATATCTCCTATGATATAATTTTTCTATATATGAACATTTTGAAGCCACTTCCAGAGTTTATCGAGATATATTACCAATATGATCTCTGGAAGAAAACACTTTTCTATGAGCATACCCCATTTTGGTGCACAATTTTCTGTGAATATGGCCATCTATATCAAAAATCACTTTACTTACTGCAAACTCCACCTATTCTACCCATTCTGGCCAAGATGCAGAAGAATTCACCAAAGTTAAGGGGAAATTCACAAACCCTAAGCCTATTCCCTTGCAACCCTCACCAATTTCCTCCAAAAAGGGGCCCTCATCTCAAAATCCTTACATCCTTAGATCAACATATTTCATTTATTTTAGGTTTAGTAGCAGGACCCTCGCCACGTCCTAGATTGATGACAGGCTTTTTGAGCAAGGAGAAGGCATAATACAGTCACATTGAGGAATGAATAAAGAAAAGGCAAGAAAAGAAGATGACAAAAGGAAAGAACCCAAACGAAGGAGAGCTTAAGGAGCTGAGGTTTGATCTGAGTTAACATCCTATTGTCATATCGATGCTAGAGGTGGAAATGCAGGATTCTACCCTTCCCCTGCATGCTACCACAACCCACGCCACCTCCAATATTGAATCCATTCTTCCTCTCCCTTCCCACCCATAACCCGAGAACCCTATGTTGGAAATTCCTATAATTTCCCTTGAACCCATTAATAAAATGGATTTTTAATTCCTTGACTTACCAAATTTGGAAAAAGCATGGAAAAGGAAATACCCATTCTCCCTGCCTAAAAACTAAGTTAAAAGTGTGAGGTGGGGCATACTTCAAATTTCACAAGGCAGGTGTCAAAAAATATACTAGTCATTCTAGCGCCAACATGCTAGGAGTCCCATATCAACCTCTGAAAGACTCAACAAACCCACATAGAGGGTAAAATAAAAAGGGATGAAAATTATTATAAAACATATAAGTGAACTTGGGGATACGTTAGTAAATGCAGGGAATATTAAAATAATTACGAATGTATTCCCCACCTACAACATACCCTTAAAATGAATATCATCTCATGGAATATCAGGGGCCTCAACTTTAATGCTAAGAAGAGGTTGCTCAAATAATAATGGAAATCAAAAACATTGAAGTGATAATGGTACAGGAGACCAAATCATTAAGAGAATCCCTCTCCAACATGGCCGGTAAAAGCAATAATATTTTTTATGTGACATCCATAGATGCTCAAGGGAATTCTAGTGGCCTAGATATAATATGGAATGCCCAATCAATTCAATTCATAAACATGTTTCCTACCTATCATATTATAACAATCCAATTTAGGTTAATTGGATCCACTAAAACATGTTTTCTCTCTATTGTCTACAACCCAACCTCCCTTCATTCAATCACTAGAAGACATCATCTCATTTCACCCATGTCCTATATTCTTGGAAAGGAATTTAATCTCATCAAATCACTGGATGAGAAATGATGTAGGGTTAGAAGGCTTGATGTAGACTCTATTCTATTCCAGGAAATAATGTCAGACATGCACCTAATCAACCTTGATACCATCAATGGAACTTTCACTTGGAATAACCACATGGGAGGAGAGCAAAAATTGGCCTCTAAATTGGACTGATTTATAGTCACTGAGTCTGTAGTGGCTTGGGATATATTTATGTAGGATATAATTCTCCCAATACATGGCTTAGACCATTGACCCATAATACTAAGCATTGACATGTAATATAGTTTAGGCAATAGGCCTTTCCATTTTGAAAGACTTTGGCTTCATCATATTTATTTTCAAGTAAACATTAAAGAATGATGGGGATAATTGCAGGTACTATAGGGCTCTAATATGTACATACTATAAAAATAAAACTAAATCACATAAATTTCAGCTCAAAGATTGGAATAAATCCAAATTCGAAAATATCCATAAGGATAAACATAATATGGAGAAAAAAGGAGACAATACAACGAGAAGCCATCCTGCATTTCATATCTAATTATCTCATCAAGAAAGAAGCCATTACCCTCACCAACCTTGAGAAGCACAAAAAATAGGAGGAACTCCTATGGTAGTAGAAATATAGATTCAGTTGGCTTAAAGAAGGGGAAAGGAATAAAAATTCCTTCCACAAATCCATGCTCCAATATTGTTACCATAATCAGATAGCTTCCATAAAAATACCATAGGGTACAAGCTGCAAGAATTCCAAGATATCACTCAAGAGCTAATCCACCACTATCATAGTATTATAACAAATTCAATAGCAAACATGATCGAGGTAATTCACTGAATAATAGAGAATATACTTTTTTTGGTCACTGATGAGAAGAATGAATCCTCACTTTGAGAAATCATGATGGATGAGTTAGAGGAAACTGTCGAAAAAATTCCAAGAAACAAAGCCCCTAACCCATGATGGCTTCACCATAGAATTATTTTAGGCTTGTTTTGGCCAAGGACCAAGGTGATTCACCACATAAAAAATCATATAACTTGTTTGGTCACTGTTGAGAATAATGAAGCCATGTTATGGGAAATAACTATGGAGGAATTAGAGGTGACAACGAAATTAATTCCAAGCAAGAAATCCCCTAGCCTTGATGGCTTCACCATAGAATAATTTCAAGCTTGTTGGCCCATTGTTGGACAATACGTCTAGCTTTTGTTTGAGGAATCTAGAATATCTAGATCCATTCTTAGAGCTCATAATGCTACCTTCCTCACATTAGTTCCAAATAAAGAAAAATTGGAGGAACCAAATAGCTACACACCCATTTCTCTTTGAAATGTTATCTACAATATTATAACAAAAATTATCGCCAATATATTCAAGTTTCTCCTTGCTACGCTGATATCACTCGAGAAAACTGGGTTCGTAGAAGGCTGCCAAATCCTTGAAGGGATTATGGTAGCACATGAGGTCATTCACTCATTGCAAGTACAATGTAAATAGGGAATGATCCTCAAGCTTGAACTCTCAAAATATTTTTATAAGCTCAACTGGAGATGTTTTTTCCACATCCTCCATGCTCTTGGTTTTTCCCCTGAATGATAGAATGTATTAGAAACATTATATCTGATGCTTCCTTTTCAATTCTCATCAATGTTTCCCCCTCAACCCAATTTAATTTCTCCTATGGCATTTGGAAGGGAAATCCTATTTTTCCATTCTTATTCATTTTGGTGGAGGGACTCCGATAATCACTAAAATCAACAGTCATCTTGAATTCACTCTAAGGCCTCCGTCGTTTTGGCGAAGATTTTCCTCTCACTCACCAATAGTTTGTGGATGACATTATGGGAATGGGCATGCCAACCATCTCAAACGCTTGCAAGTTCCTACGAGTTCTAGAGATGTTCTCACTTGCATTAGGTATGTAAGTCAATAAATATTAGTCCTTTTTTTTCTTCATCAACAATCCACTCCTCGTACAAATTCATATCACCAATATTATGTGTTTCCAAAATGGAAACCTCCCATCGAAATATCTTTACACCCTGGTATCTAAGAACTTATTGAGATCGAGTGTATGGGAGGACCTAATAACAAAAGTCAATAGTAAGCTATTAGGATCAACCTTCCAAGCTCTAAAAATTGTAGACAAATTGGTCCTATTAAAAACTATACTTCAATCCCTTCCCATTACTTATGATCAATTCTCATGGCACCACCATTAGTCCTTCAATAGCTCAAGTGAATTAAGTGTAAATTCCTTTGGAAGGGCTCTAGTTTGGAGCACAATTGGGCCCTTGTGGATTGGGATAATATATGAAAACCAAAACTCAAACAAGGACTCAGAATGTGTGACCCCACAACCATGGCAACAATATTATGAGCCAAAATCTAGTGGAAATGGATTCAAGGTGGCCTTGACCTATAGAAATGCATCTAGAATCATAATTCCCCATACTCCTTCATAGAATATAATCCATTTAATATCCTCAGTAGTTGGCTCATATATATGGTCCCTATCCAAGAGAGGCATTCACTTAATACAACAACACTTTTTTTGGGATGTCAAGGATGGAAACTATGCCATGTTTTGGGATGAATCCTCGAAACAACTCCCAAAACTCAGAGAAAATTATCAGTTTAATGGAACAAGAGAAACAATGATAGCTCAAGGCTACACCAAATCATTTACTATTGGTACAATGTTTAACCCTCATCTCAATGGTTCTAATGACTACCACCTAATTTTTGGAAACCTAAACTAGAGGAAGGCCACTTATAGTAGTTCTGGAGGAACATCCAACTAAGAAGGATTCCTATATCCAATCATCCAGAAAAACTTAGATGAGGATAAATTATTAAAGTGGATATATCAAGGACCATCTATATGCCCTTTATGCCTTCGTCATTCAAATTACATGGAACATATCTTCAACCATTGTTCCTATGATTCTAATATTTGGGAGGGTCTTTAGAATAACCTCTCAAGTACTAACAAATACCCCCTTAGTATAAAAAACACCATTTCCAATTGGCATCAAGGAACTTTTCCAATCTGTTTCTCAACTGTATATGGATGCTCACCCCTAATTTTATACTTTGGGAAATTTAGAAAGGAAGAAATCAAATTTTTTTTATAAACTCCTATATGCCTAATCTCTTTGGCACTCTATCTTGACTAGCATTAAATAAGCCATCCTTTCCCTCCCTTATTTCCCCTCTAATTGTAAAGCCCATGGATTTGAATCTTGTATCCTCCATAGATGGCATCTCATCCCTTCTAACCTCCTCCACTCTCCACTCCCTCCCCCTCCTCCTTTTCCTATTATTCCTTCAATTAAGTCCCCTCCCCCCCCACCTCATTTCTTCAAACTCAACTTTGAAAAAGAATTAAAGGGAAACCTAGGGCCATCCAACTTTAGAGGTCTCATCGAATACAACTATGACAATCCTCTCCATATTTATTTAGGTTATATGGGTATAAATAACAATAATGCAACAAAAATCACTATCCTTGTCTTTGGTTTGGAAATTGCATGGTCTTAGGAACACTCTAATTTTTTTATGGAGGGTGATACTCAAATTATGATCAACATGATCAACAAAACATAAAATGGTGCTCTTGTTCACAAAGTATCTAGGAACTATGACTAGAATATCTCATATGCAAATCCTTAAACCTTATGGCCTACATTATAGTCACCATCCCCTCTCATGTTCAATGTGTAGGAAACAAAGTAGTGGATATATTAGCAAAACATGGATGTCTAAACCCTTTGTAAATTCTCTCATCCCACTAGAATATCCCCTCAAAGATGAATGTTGGCAAATTATGAAGGAAGAAACTAATGTCCCGGATGGGGTACTTTTAATACAAAAGATGGGGTGGGGGGGGGGGGTGGGGTGGTTAGATGGGTTGCCACCACCCCTCTTATCCAAGTGGTTGGGGTACATGTTAGCATGCCCCCAAAATAGAATGAATGAATTTCATGTTAATAAAGCATTTCCTAAGGCGAGTGGTATGTTGAATCATTGATCCCAAGGCCATGCACCACAAAAAATTTGAAAAGTCATTGTTTTTCCTTGACAACCTGGTCCTTGTGTGGGAGATGAAAGGAGCTAGCATATTTATAGTACTAGTTCTCTTATTGTGAGCCTATTTGGTTTCAGCTAATACTAGACAATCTACTTTGTGTTCAGTCACTCCTTCTACAACTCAGAGCATTTATCACGGGGGGATCTAGTCAACTCATCTTAGTGAACCTATCTAGGCCCTATCTCGTTTTCCATTATCACTCTCAAAAGCTTCATTATTATTTGAAGTATCTCTCATCCTTGGAATTTCTGAGACACTTTCCCTTCAACCCCTTGGTCTGTAGGTTAAGGCTTGTTGTTTCTATTTCTTAGCTTATACTCTCGATATGTAATTTGGAATCTTAGGTCACCCGTAGGTTGAAATGACACATTTAACACCACCCTCTATGGAATCTGGACTCCTACAACATCTTCTAGTTTGAATTTTTATGGTATGTGCATGTTTCCTTATTCATTTACTATCTCTAATTTCGTAATTGAATTTCAAGCCTTATTGTCCCTTTCCTTCTCAGATGTTCTATGTGCTTAGAACTTCTTGTTTCTAAAGCTCTTTCCCCCTCTCCACCTCTACCAGAAAATTTGTATCCCCCCCCCCCCCCGCTCCTCTGCTAGAGAGTACTCAACTCTTTCTTCCAACCTCCTTGGGAATATCTCCTTCTTCTAGCATCCATCCCCTCTCGCTCTTTGTATTCTCACAACTGGATGGTATCTTATTACCTCATCATCTTCTATCCTACTATACCTTCTTGCTTTCATGCCCCTCCACCTTATTATATGGTTCTTCCCCCTAATTACATCACCCACTTATCTGTCATTTCATCTCTCCCTCTTAGCATATGTGCCTAGTCCCTCATCATGCCCCAACAGTGAGCATGCCTCCATCGAGAGGTTGCCTATTATTAGGATAAATACTCTTGGGGACATATATGTGCATGTCATAAGCTTCAGGAATTCACCTCCATGTTTTGGGACGTCACCTTAGAACCCATCCAAGAACTTGCTCACATGGAATGGGAAGGGGCTTCCAAATGGAAACAAATTTCATATACAAAAGGCTTATCGGATTTTCTTGATTAGGTGCTAGATGTTTGGAACACTCATAGTCAATTTAATCAATACATGTATGCAATTTATTTTTATTGAAATTTGAAGTTTCTCCTAGAAAAAAAAAATTGATGGATCATTTTGAGCATAAGGTTGATATTGCACACTCTGGAGCACCTCTACCATCACCTAAGGGATATATATCATCACACAAGTCTTATTGAGCAACATATAGGCATACCTCCACCAATAGGCAGTACCTTATGAAATTGTGAAGATCTTATTTAGGTGGCCACTACTAACTCAGATTCCTAGGCTTAGCTTTATTATTCTCAAGGCCATTTTTTTTTGGATTATATTATACTCTATCCAGACTAGTTCAGCCCATTTTTGGATTATCTTATATTCTACTTATCTTTTTGTAAATCCTAATCTCACTCACCTCTCTACAAAGAGTGTAATTTTGGCTATGGTCTATTCTCCCTAGTGAAATACCGACCTATCATTTCTAGAACATCCATGTAAATCTCAAGTTTGAAGGAGATTCATAAAAAAATTTACATGAATGGTCACCAAAAGGACTATAAATGTAAGACCATTATTTATTGTAAACCAATGATTCATTTTTAATTCTTATTCAAATACACACACATATATATTGTGTTATCCAATTAAAAGTAAAAATCTATAAAATATTATGCTACAATGGTAGAAAATCTATACCTAAAATTACCAAGGCTCGATTCAAACCCACTAAAAAATTTAGTAGTGTTGGGTATGTGCTATATTCTTTCAATGATTTAGGAGTCTTATATGCTCAGTGGTACTGGGTTAGGACATGAATTATGGGCAAAAGTAGTGGATACTGCATGTTACTTGGTTAACAGATCACCTTTATCAGCGTTGGAGGATAAGAATCCACATGAGGTATGGACTGGTAAGAAACCCTCTCTTTCACATATGAGGGTATTTGGATGTGATGCATATGTACATGTTCCAAAGGAGAAAAGGACCAAGTTGGATAATAAATCTGAAAGGTTCATCTTTATTGGGTATAAGGATGGTTTAAATGGTTACAAGCTTTGGAACCCAGAAACAAGGAAGGTTGTACAGTTGAGGTGTGGTGTTTAGAGAGGTGAAATATGTTGTTAAACATGAAGTCCTACCAAAGGAACCTGAGAATATAGAGTTTAAGCTAAAGGAGGATGAATCAGACTCTACAAAAGAACAACATTCAGAAGAGGAAGAGCCACAAACTCCAGCTATGAGAAGATTAGTTCGAGAAAGAAAGCAACTAGAAAGGTATAGTGCTTCTTATTTCTGTTCAAAATTTTCTTTAACTATAACAGATGATGAGGCAGTAGATTCAAAGGATGGAAAACTTTCGAAGGAGGCCATGGTTGATGAAATGGCATCCTTGCACAAAAATGAGGCATGGAATCTGGTGGAATTGTCGGTTGGAAGGAAGCCCATCGGGAGAAAACGGGTGTTTAATAAGAAGATGAATGTAGAAGGCAAGGTGGAGAAATAAAAAGCTCGATTGGTAGCAAAAGGTTATTCCTAGGTGAAGGGAATTTATTTTGGTGATATTTTTTCTCCTGTTGCCAAGGTTACTTCTATTAGATTACTTTTAACTGTTGTCGCTGCCTTTTATTTTGAGGTAGAATGTATGGATGTGAAGACAACATTTCTTCATGGGGATCTAGAAGAGGAGATCTACATGAACCAACCTGAAGGCTTTATGGTGAAGGGTAAGAAAGAACTGGTATGTAGGTTAAAAAAATCTCTGTATTGGTTAAAAAATTCACCAAGGATGTGGTATCAGAATTTGATACCTATATACGGTGACTTGGCTTCTCTAGAAGAAAAGAGGATCAATGTGCATATTTTAAATTAATTGGTGACCGTGTTATTTATTTGGTCTTGTATGTGGATGATATGTTGCTTATTAGAAATGACAAAGAAATTATCCAGGATTTGAAGACTCTATTGTTCTCCAAATTCGAAATGAAGGATCTTGGAGCTACAAACTATATTTTGGGCATGGAAATTAAGAGAGATCTGGAAAAGAGGAAGCTCTGGTTAAACCAGAGGAAGTATGTCGAGACAATATTGCAGAGGTTAAATACGCAGGATAGTAAACCGGTGAAGGTTCCTATTCCTGTAGGTGTAAAACTATATGTTGAACAGTGTCCCAAGACACAAGAAGAAGAGGAGGATATGCCCCATGTTCCATATGCAAGTGCAGTGGGTAGCCTAATGTATGCAATGGTCTGTACTAGACCAGACATTGCGCATGAAGTGGGAGTATTGAGCAGGTTTATTTCAAAACCAGGAAAGGAGCATTGGACAACAGTGAAGCGGGTTTTCAGATATTTGTGTGGAACTAGTGATTATGGTTTGTGCTAATAGGGAAGACTAGGATTGGTGACAGCAAAAAAAAAAATTCCTGCACTAAGGAGAGTTGGGCCACTATTTTGACTCTGTCTATTTTCCAATTACCAAGGGAGCCTTCTTTATGGGAATCTTCTATACTTCAACTTTATTTCATTTATCAATTCATGGAATTGATTAAATGAAATGTCATAGTTAATATTATACAACTCTCGAATAATGTAAACTTTGTCCCTTTGAATAATACACCGAGACTATATCTCATTCTAATATGACCCTTGGACTTCGTAACAAAGCGCCTTGCTTATGATTGAACCCCCGGATATATATATATATATATATATATATATATATATATATATATATATATATATATCTGTGTGTGTGTGTGTGTGTGTGTGTGTGCCCTTTGGTATCTGTATTCCGGTGCGCATAACCCAAATATATGAATATACCCTGGTATTTAAATAGGCTCCCATGCTATACATATTCCCCTTTTCTTAACACCTTAACCATGGCGCGGACTCTTGTATCAACACTCTAAGACCTTTCATTTGATTTATTAAAACTCCAGTTCAAGCCTTCGGAATTATAATCTCTTAGTTTAAAACCAGAATTTCGACTGTCGGACCATAGTCTTATAAAACTATAACTAGGTCGAACACCAAACCACGGCTTATAAAGAAACTTTAATACAACGTGCAACCTTTGGATTTATATAATTATCCCCGCTCAATTTACCAACGTAAAAAATCACCACGTATTGTGCCATGGGCCCCACTCATTAAACTTGTTAAACAAACGATTTCAACACAGATCAATAGTTCATACCTCGACTTATCCAGCGTGCAACTTGTCGAGTGATCACCGTCAGATCCACCAACCTCCAGATCGAACGCTCCACAATGATATCACGTTAATTTGTTCGCCAACATTTAACACCTCAAATGAACGCGATGAGGGCGGTTTAAGACATGTGACGTGGCTTCATTTCATTGAATCTCGTTTTTCTTGAGTTGTTTTGGCTCCAACCAAAAGCGACGCGATGATAGTGGTGTTGGGTTTGTAAACCCACTCCGGTTTTGAACAATATTCGACCGGAGTTTTATCGTGGTTAACACCAATCTCCTTATTCATTCCGGTTGATTGACTCTGGGTTCAAACCTCGGAACAGTGCAACTCAATTAACAATAAAACAAGTTTATTTCCTTTATAAACGGGGTTTAAAGCTCTCTGCGCAATCAAGCAGTACAAGGTTCACTCTTATGAAGATTGTTCGAACAAACAACTTGACGCCTGATACAAAGGCTTAATACACTCACTCTCGACCTCTTACAAGGGTTTATAACAATAGGACATATTCAGGTAATTCAATGAGAATCCATGCTCAAACATAGACAGAGAGGGCTTGTGGAGATTTAACACAACATTTCTCTTCATCAAATTATACACAGAACTGGAGGTTCAACGCCCTCGGGATTAAGCGAATTCACACAGAGACAAGTTATATCAACTATCACACCTTTATAATCAATGAACATCGACCTTTATTCAAACTAAATAAAATGCTTAACAACTCAATCTTTACTGCGAAAATCTCCCCCCTTCAGAGTACCCAGGGGTTACAATTTATATATCATCACATGTCTCTTCGGTTCCTCTCTGAGGACCATTTTTATTCTAAAAAAAAGGCCTAATTACATATTATTCGAACAATAAAAAATGGACAGATGGACTGAAACTAAAACTATTCGGCTTCTATAGTTATTGACTGACTCTAATTGTTCTAAAAGCAACAGACAACTAAGGTATTGACACCTTGCTGGTACAATTCAAAATGATTTCGAGCCCTCCTAGCCACAACATGTGGACAATCTTCCTACATTGTTGGCTAGTGTCTAATGCCCCTGCATCAGACTCCTGAGGGCAATTTTCTTCATGGACTCCTGTCCATGAGCTCTTTCACCGAACTGCCTATCTTCTGCAACATCACTTCAGTCATCCAAGTGGCATCTTCATTTGGCTGGTCCTTCCACTTGATTAAGTACTGAAAGTACTCTTGTCCTCTATTCTTCTTGAACACTCTCCTATCCAATATCTTCTCTGGCTGCAATGGCTGTGCTGGAGGTAGCCACTTTGCCCATTCAATCTACTCTTTGTCTGCTGGTCCTTCTTCTGCACCATCATCTTCATATTTGTACAAATATGCAACATTAAAAATGGGAGATATTCCAACATCAGGAGGCAATTCAATATCATAAGCATTAGCAGAAAACTTTCTAAGTATCTTGCATGGGCCAATATTTTTAAACTTCAGTTTGTTATACTGATTCTTTGGGAATCTTTCCTTTCTCAAGTGTGCCAAAACCAAATCTCCAACTTCAAAATGGACTTCTCTTCTGCTCAAGTCTGCTCTACCCTTGTATTTGATGTTGCTGCCTTGTAGCTGTTGTTTCACTTGTTCATGTATGGCTTGGATCTCTGAAGAAAATTCCTCACCATCAGCACTCCTCAACTCTGCCTTTCCCAAATTCCTTAACTCTGATATTCCTCTGGGGTGCATTCCATAAACAATATGGAATGGGCTTTTCCCTGTGCTTCTGTTTGGTGAATCATTGTATGCATATTCTGCCTGGGGAAAAATATGATCCCACTGCTTGGGATTCTCTCCTGCAAGACTTCTCAATAGATTTCCCAGACTCCTATTTACTACCTCAGTTTTTCCATCAGTCTGAGGATGATAAGCTGAGCTGAAACTGATTTTGGTACCAAGTTTCTTCCACAGTGTCCTCCAAAAATGGCCCAAAAATATATTATCTCTATATGAAACAATACTCTTGGGCAACCCATGCAATTTAACCACTTCTTTGAAAAACAAATTAGCAACGTGGGTGGCATCACTAGTTTTATAACATGGAATAAAATGTGCCATCTTGGAAAATTTGTCCACTACAACAAATATTGCATCATTCCCTCTCTGAGTCTTGGGAAATCCTAGAACAAAATCCATACTCACCATATCCCAAGGCCTGTTTGGAATAGGCAAAGGAAGGTACAATCCTGCATTCTGGCTCCTCCCTTTGGCATATTGACAAATTTTGCAATTCTTCACAAATTTCTCCACTTCTTTTCTCATCTTGGGCAAATAATAAAAGTGACTCGGCTGCTCATAAGTTTTATCAGTACCAAAGTGTCCAACAAGTCCACCACTATTCTTCTCCTTGATCAAATTCTCCCTCATGGAACATTTTGGCACACACAATTGGTTTCTCCTGAACAACCAGTCCTCCTACAAGAAATAATCTAGCCACTGGCTTCTGTCTGTTAGAATAGGGTTACAGTATGCTTCAAATGCTTCCTTAAAATTTGAATCTGTTTTATACAGCTCTTTGAGAAAATCAAATCCTACAACTTCAAATTTGTTTTCTTGAACAAGCATGTTTCTCCTACTCAAAGCATCAGCTACTTTATTTGCTTGGCCACTTATATGCTTCAAAAAAAAATTAAAACTCTGGAGATATTCAACCCACTTGGCATGCTTATGATTTAATTTAGGCTACTATACAATGTACTTCAAAGCATGATTATCAGAGTATAATAAAAATTCTTTAGACATTAAGTAATGCCTCCACTTCTTTAATGCCTGCACAATTGCATAAAATTCCTTCTCATAAGAGGAATACTTTCTTCTGGTGTCATTCAGCTTCTCACTGAAGTACGCTACAGGCCTATCATCTTGACTCAGCACAGCTCCAATGGCTTCCCCACTGGCATCACACTTCACTTGAAATGGTTTAGTAAAATCAAGCAGAATTAAAACAGGATTTTCAGTTATCTTTTGCTTCAAAAGCTTAAAATTTATTTCTGCTTCAGCAGTCCATTTAAATGGTTGTTTGTTCTTCTTTATTGTCTCAATGATGGGTGCATTAATCTTGCTGAAATTCTTTATGAATTTTCTGTAAAAACTGGCAAGTCCATGGAAACTTCTTACCTCAAAAACATTTCTTGGTGAAGGCCACTCCACAATTTCCTTAACCTTTTATAGGTCCATCTTCAATCCTTCAGCAGAAACAACAAAACCCAAATACACCAACTCTTCTTTCATGAATGAGAATTTCTTTAAGTTTATCAGCAGTTTCTCTTGGTGTAACTTCTTCAAGACATAATTAAGGTGCCTTAAATGCTCTTCTTTTGTTTTGCTAAAAACTAATATGTCATCCATATACACTATCACAAATTTACCAATGAATTCTTTTAACACTTCATTCATAAGTCTCATAAAAGTGCTAGGTGCGTTTGACAACCCAAAAGGCATTACCAGCCATTCATACAATCCTTCATTTGTTTTAAAGGTAGTTTTCCACTCATCACCCTCCTTTATTCTAATCTGATGATATCCACTTTTTAAATCTAACTTTGAAAAATATTTTGCACCATTCAAACAGTCCATTAAATCTTCAACTCTAGGCAAAGGGAATCTATACCTAATTGTGATCTTATTGATCAATTGCCCTGGAATCAGTACACATTCTCCAACCTCCATCCTTCTTTGGGCTCAGCACTATTGGTACTGCACATGGACTCAAGCTCTCTCTAATCAGACCCTTGTCAATCAGCTCCTGCACTTGCTTCCTTATTTCTTCATTCTCTATGGGAGTCATTCTGTAGACTGCTTTATTTGGCAGATTTGAACTTGGAATAAAATCTATCTGGTGACTGATTTTTCTCACAGGTGGCAGCTCATCAGAAAAATCATCCACAAAAATGTCACAATAACTGTCCAACATCTCTTGGATTTCTATTGGCAAATCATAAATCTTTGTAGAAGTAAGCACTACTTTAGGTTTGCAGACTAAAGCAAAACTTACCTCTTCTTCTTCAATCTGCTGTAGATACTCTTTCCCACTCAGCAACAAGGTCTTTGGATCAGCCTTTTTATTTGATGGTTCTCCTTCCTCCATGGGTATCAATGTGTGGTGCACTCCATCCTTGAAGAACTTGTAAGTGTTCTTCTTACCATCATGCACTGCTGCTCTGTCATACTACCAAGGCCTACCCAGCAATATGTGACACACATCCATGGGCATCACATCACACATGACTTTGTCTTTGTAGTTTCCCATCTGCAATTCTATCTCACATTGTTCCTTCACAATCAGCTGGTGCCCTTTATGCAGCTAGGACACCTTGTAGGGTGTAGGATGTTCCCTTGTCTTCATATTCAATTTCTCTATCACCTCTGTGGAGACCAGATTATCTGTGCTACCACTATCAATAACCAACTGGCAGCATTTTCCTTGGAATTTGCATACACTCCTAAACAAAGTCTTCCTTTGTGTTGGCTCAGCAACCTCTTTTGCTTGCTTCAACAGGACCTTATTGACCACCATGTATTCTCCCTTCTCTGGCAGAAATTCCTCTTCAATTTCAAACAGCCTTGCTACCTCTTCTCCAGCCTAAGTAACAATAGAATTTCTTTGACCAGCACCCATGTTCTCTGGGCACTCATAGTGCTTATGTCCCAATTGGTGACATCTATAACACCTTACTTCTCTTCCTCTGCCTCTGCCTCCTCTTCCTCTGTAGGAATCCCTTCTGCCTCTTGCATCACCCTCTGTGGCTGCATTCTTAGGTGAGTTGCTGCTAGCTCCATCTCTAGGTGTTGTAGACTTTCCTCTACCACCCTGACTTCCCTTTCCTTGGAAAGTACCTCTCCCTTTGGCAGACTGCTTTCTCAGGAGTTTCTCCTCTACTTTCAAGGCCATCCGATAAGCCTCTTCAACTGTCTTAGGAGACAGAAGCCCAATCTCATCTTGGATCTCCAATTTGAGACCATTCACATATCTGGCAACCTTCTCTGGTGTGTCTTGGAATTGTCCAGCTCTTATACTTACTCTATAAAATTCTTCTGTGTATTCCTTTATTGTCAGCAATCTCTATCTCAGGTTCTGCATTTGTCTAAACAATGTTAGCTGATAATCATTAGGAAAAAACTTACCTCTTAGTTTTGCCACCATTCTATTCCAACTTTTAATTGGTTGTTTACCAGCTCTCCTTCTCTCTGCCTGCACTCCATCCCACCAAAGTGCAGCATGTCCTTTCAGCTTTGTCACTGCAAACTTGACTTTATTGTCTTCACTCATTTCTTCATAATCAAAGCACTTTTTCATTTCATTAATCCAGTCTACCAGCTCTTCTGGATTCAACCCTCCTGCAAAACTTGACACTTCAAGTTTAGGCTTGAATGCAGACCCCAGAACAGTTTTAAGGAGTCTCATCTTAGGAGGAATCTCAACATTTTCTCCAACTTCTTCTTCTATTTCAAGTTCACTGATGTCTTCAGGTTCTCTGGGATGTCCTAACTCCATGGCATCTAATCTAGCTTGGACCCTCTGCAAGGTCTCCAACACTTCTACATTGGCAACAAGCCTGCCTCTTCTTTTACCAGCACCTCTAAAAACTCGAATAGCCATGTTAATTCCCTGCAAAAATATCTCAAAAATAGCTCGGATACCACTATTGACAGCAAAAAAAAAAAAATCCCTCGCTAAGGAGAGCTGGCCCACTATTTTGACTCTGTCTATTTTCCAATTACCAAGGGAGCCTTCTTTATGAGAATCTTCTATACTTCAACTTTATTTCATTTATAAATTCATGGAATTGATTAAATGAAATTTCATAGTTAATATTATACAACTCTCGAATAATGTAAACTTTGTCCCTTTGAATAATACACCGAGACTATATCTCATTCTAATATGACCCTTGGCCTTCATAACAAAGCGCCTTGCTTATGATTGAACCCCTATATATATATTCATATATTTGGGTTATGCACGCCAGAATACAGATACCAAAGGGCATATATCTATCTATCTATATATATATATAGATATATGCCCTTTGGTATCTGTATTCCGGCGTGCATAACCCAAATATATGAATATACCCTGGTATTTAAATAGGCTCCCACGCTATACATATTCCCCTTTTCTTAACACCTTAACCATGGCACGAACTCTTGTATCAACACTCTAAGACCTTTCATTTGATTTATTAAAACTCCAGCTCAAGCCTTCGGAATTATAATCTCTTAGTTTATAACCAGAATTTCGACTGTCAGACCATAGTCTTATAAAACTATAACTAGGTCGAACACCAAACCATGGCTTATAAAGAAACTTTAATACAACGTGCAACCTTTGTATTTATATAATTATCCCCGCTCACTTTACCAACGCAACAAATCACTACGTATTGCGCCACGGGCCCCACTCATTAAAATTGTTAAACAAACAATTTTAACACAGATCAATAGTTCATACCTCGACTTATCCAGCGTGAAACTTGTCGAGCAATCACTGTCAGATCCACCAACCTCCAGATCGAACGCTCCACAACGATATCACGTTAATTTGTTCGTCGTCTTTTAACACCTCAAACGAATGCGATGAGGGTAGTTTAAAACATGTGACGTGGCTTCATTTCATTGAATCTCGTTTTTCTTGAGTTGTTTTGGCTCCAACCAAAAGCGGCGCGATGATAGTGGTGTTGGGTTCATAAACCCACTCCAGTTTTGAACAGTGTTCGATCAGAGTTTTACCGTGGTTAACACCAATCTCCTTATCCATTCCGGTTGATTGACTCTGGGTTCAAACCTTAGAACAGTGCAACTCAATTAACAATAAAACAAGTTTATTTCCTTTATAAACAGGGTTTAAAGCTCTCTACGCAATCAAGCAGTACAGGGTTCACTCTTATGAAGATTGTTCGAACACACAACTCGACGCCTGATACAAAGGCTTAATACACTCACTCTCGGCCTCTTACAGGGGTTTATAACAATAGGACACATTCAGGTAATTCAATGAAAATCCATGCTCAAACATAGACAGAGAGGGCTTGTGGAGATTTAACACAACATTTCTCTCCATCAAATTATACACATAACTGGAGGTTCAATGCCCTTGGGATTAAGCGAATTCACACAGAGACCAGTTATATCAACTATCACACCTTGATAATCAATGAACATTGGCCTTTATTCAAACTGAAGCAAATTCTTAACAAATTAATCTTTACTGCGAAAATCTCCCCCCTTCAGAGTAACCAGGGGTTACAATTTATACATCATCACATGTCTCTTCGGTTCCTCTCTGAGGACCATTTTTATTCTAAACAAAAGGCCTAATTACATATTATTCGAACAACAGAAACTGGACAGATGGACTGAAACTAAAACTATTCGACTTCTACAGTTACTGACTAACTCTAACTGTTCTAAAAGCAACAAACAGCTAAGGTATTGACACCTTGCTGGTACAATTCAAAATGATTTCGAGCCCTCCTAGCCACAACATGTGGACAATCTTCCTACATTGTTGGCTAGTGTCTGATGCCCCTGCATCAATTGGACAGAGTTTTGGACATCCGCAGTTTTGTTGATGCAGAATGGGTTGGAGATATGGAACAAAGAAGATCTACAAGTGGGTATGTGTTTAGCCTATTTGGAGGTGCAGTCATTTGGATGAATAAAATACAGTCTATAGTGGCTCTTTCAATTACAGAGGCAAAATACATGGCAGCCACTCATGCAAGCAAGGAAGCAGTTTGGTTGCAGAGATTGTATTCAAGTATGGGGTTGGTACAACGAGCTATAAGGATATAATGTGATAGAAAAAGTGAAATTTTCTTGCCTAAGAACCCTGCTTATCATTCAAAGACAAAGCACATTAATGTTCAATATCACTTTGTGAGAGATATGGTTGAGGATAAAAGGGTGTTCCTGGTAAAGGTGGACACTTTAAAGAATGTTGCAGATGCATTGACGAAGTCTGTGAGCACTTAGAATTTCTCTTGGTGTAGAGAAATAGTGGGTGTTTTAGAGTTGTACTAATGACTAAGCTCTCTTAAGGACCCATGCGGAAAGGAAACAACAAGTGGGAGAATGTTGGGTATTTTTCGGTGGGCGGACCCGCCCATGGTTTTGTGCATGGGTTTGCACATGGTTTTGGGACATGATGGTTTTCGGCCCCTGGATTTTGTAGATCCGGTCAAGGGAACTACGTTTATGTTCTAATCCAGGGTTAATGGATTGGGGTTTATGAATGCTTCGACATGTATATTTGTGTTGCAACACTAAAAGGAATAAAATGAAAAATCAAGCTGGTAGTCCCGATTTGGGATCCAGGGGAAAATCTTTGTGTATATCTATTTTATGTTTTATTCCCTCGCTATTGGTTATTTTCTGTTTTAAGATTCGTTTGCAGATAATTTATGTACAGGGTTAAAACCTACAAGTATAACTAGTTGAAAAAAAAATCCATGCTTGGTTAAAAAAAATCTACGAAGCCCTATAAATTTTATTTTACCAAACTTAGTAAAATTTAAGAACTAAGGGAGTCATTGATGAAAATAAGGGTCTAATGATGAAATACATAAAGAATTAAAGATCCATAAAAAAAAAAAGACAAAAAATCTCTAAAGTCTTGCTTATAGCATTAAGGTTGGCATGAGATAAAAAATGTTTGAAATCTTATTTGTATAACATTGAGGTTTTCATGAAAAAGAAACAAAAATAATTAATGGATTGCTGAGAGAAAAAAGTGCATACCATAAAGACACGTTGCAAAGAGTTGATGATACAACACATAATATAATTACAGTTAGAATGTTCAAGAAAATTGAAAGAGAGGAAGTAAATAACGAGAACATGGATAGGTTCAATAGAATAAGGAAAAATACTAGATAAATCACACCTCAACCTTCACCAATCTCAATTAGAGAAGTATTAGGGATATCTTTCTTAGGAAATACAAGTAACCTAGGATTTCAATACAGAGATTAAAAAAATAAAAGGAATGTGAAATCGATAGAAAGTGCATTGATTTAAAGGAACTTATAAAAGAGTTAGAAATTGATCATAAAAAATAAAGAAATTTATATCAAACCCATGATAAAAGAAATAATGGATGAGGGCTTGAAGAAACTATAAAACCTCTTAAGAAAGAAAATGAATACAAGTTGATTGTTGTCACTATAATATAAATCAAACTCATGTTTACTCCAAATGACTCAAGCTCCCACCGGCAATTGGATTTTGACCTTGTTGTATTCCTATTTCTAGATTTTCTTAAGTTAGAATTCATATACAAATAATTTACAAAGAGTCATCAAATCTACTTTAAAATAATTGAATAAAAAAAAATGGTCTATGTTTCTAGAGAATATAAAACATCTTAACATTGGGAAAATGAATCATACAACAAATGGTGAAATAAAATAAGTAGAAGGTTATTGAAATTGCATCTCAACTTCAAGAATGCTAGAGTGACAACAAATTCATGGGAAAACAATTATATTTGCTCATCTAAATCCAATATCGATCAAGTTTTTATAACACTAGATTAAATATTAAAGGAACTAGAAAAATAGCCAACTAGATGAAAACCATGTTGATATTGAGTTTGCATTGCTATCATTGTCACCTGATCATGAGATGAAATTCTCACTTATTCGTATTATAAGCACATTATCAACAAAAAAATAGGAATACAATGCTAAATTAGTTGGCTCCTTTAGTGTTCTCCCTCGTAAACTAATGAGCATGCCTTCTTCCAAGCCATTCATGAGGCACTTGTTCTTAGATGCTAGCACTCTAAGAACCCTTGTTTAGATGCTCAACTTGCCCAATCTGTGAAGGGATGCAATTTTCTCTCTTGAATTCTATTCATGGGAATCCAAAATAAAGAACGAAATTATAATTAAGGGAGGTATACAAGTTTTAATGTATCTCTTCTTCTCACCCAAGCTTCAAAATATATAGAGCTTACATCAAGGTTCGATCACTTGTTGTTCACCATGGTTAATGCAAGGGATGGAGAAGCTTGCTTCTTTAGGATAGGCAACATTCAATTTTTGAGAAGGACCAAACTGGTTGAATATACATGAAGATGAGAAATTTTATTGGGATTATGAAAAAATATTATGCAAAGAATTGACATATTTATCAACTATGCAACTAGGATTCTACTTTTAGTATGAAGTGTTGAGTATGTTGTCGTTGATGTTACAATGGGTATAGGATGTCAAAGTGGGTGCAAGATTCCATCATTGATGTTCTCAGTATGCTGGCTGTCATGGATGAGATGATGCATCGATGAAACCCTATCTCTAGGGTTTGGTTTTCTTGGATGATGATCACACCATGCA
This sequence comes from Pinus albicaulis, assembly GCA_034641835.2. NCBI lineage: Eukaryota > Viridiplantae > Streptophyta > Pinopsida > Pinales > Pinaceae > Pinus > Pinus albicaulis. The sequence continues at coordinate 537,502,907 of CM076582.1, read as the reverse complement.
CTTGCTAAATATTTTGATGTTGCATATCACTAAATTTGACTTGGAGACCCTCGCCATTGGATCATATTTGTCATGCTGATTTTTTTGATATTTGGAGGGCAACAAGAGCCCTTATAGTTTAAGAGACATGCCTAGTCAAATCTCCTTACCCCATCTTGTGGTCAAAGATCCCAAAGGGAAGTGATGTGGCAACATATAATTGGTTTTGAACATTGCTTGAACTTGAGGCAAAAGGAATTTTCATTAAAAGGTTTAAAACAAATATTTTAATCATTGTGGATTGGTTTAAAATGAAGGTTTTCTTATTGGTTCCCAGAAAAAGATGATTTCAAAGAGGATTAATCATTTCAAAATTTAAATTTTACATCCCTTCAAGTTGGTTCTATATTCATTTGGGGTTTTTGCTCGAAAATATTTGAAATTCAATTTTGATTTCACTCCCAAACACTCAGGTCACCCTACCCTTTCATTAGGTCGCTCGGCCTATATAAATTAAGGCCTTATTCACTTCCAATTGCATGGATTTGGAACCAAGATTATTTTGAAATTAATTGCAGAGTACAAACTGAGATGACGTTGAAAATTCTATGGTCGTTCTTGTTTAATTGGATAAAGGGTTTTGGACTGAAATTGGGTTTAAGGGATTCACTCTTATTCTTATTTGTAAGTAATATTTTCTGTCCAAAATATCTATCCAAGCAGCACAACTTGACTCACTTAGGGAATCGATTGGTGTGACTCTTTTCATAAGAAACTTATGGCCAGAGGCATTCTCAGAAGTAGTCGAAGTTCACTGATCAATGTTGATCTTTGTATGACAGTTTTAAAATCAAGACTTTTGAATGGCACATCATATAAGCCATAGGTTTTTTCTTTGTGAAAAATAAGTTCAAGTTCTCTTTTGAATTTAACATTTATGATTGCACGTTGACAACCTTTCGACTAGAATGGGAGATTCCTGTGGGAATTCAATTATGAACCTACAACTTCTTCTATATCCGTATACCTTGAATAAATTTACTTGATCATAGTCTCTTGATGGGATTTCACAGTAATTTATTGTAATTGCAATCAATTTCTCGATAAACAAGCTCAGTCTTGTATGAAGGCATTCCTACATTACTTAATTCATGTGCAATCATTTATAACAATCCATTGTAGCATGGTGATTAGGATACTCAACACCTTTATATGTTGCACGAATTATGAAGTAGCAAATGAGAACAATAATTGGAACACAAAACTCTTTACAATATAAAGCAATGGTTGGAGAGAATTGATATTCTAAAGAAATCATTTTTTGTGATTTCTTTTCACCATGTTTTTAGAGAGAAGAACGTTGTAGCTGATAGAATATCAAAGAAAGAGCTGGAAGGTAACTATGGGGAAATGCACTATTAGCTACTGTGGTTTCGGAAGGTAGTGGTGATGCTGGTATTGTTCATTTTTTGTGAGAGGTAGCTTCATTTCCTACTTTTTTGAAGGAACATAGAACAAAGTTTATGATAATTTTTGTTTTTTGCTTAGGTCTGTAATATTGTAAGTCGTAGCCTTATGGTTTTGAAGAGACTGTTTTTGAACTAGTTGCCGATGCATGTATCTAAAGGAAAGCCCAGTCTTTTCAGGATGGTGCTGTGTGGACCATTTTGAGGAACTATGAATGTATTGTAAATCAATGTAGAAAAACTTTCATCTTGTTTAAATTTTTTTACTGGTACATTATATAAAACCAGCAATATTTTTCATATTGAAAAAAAAAAATCTAAAGCAACGGTGAAGTTTACAAGGTGTGAGATAGTTCTGAGCTCATATCCTTCTTTTGGTCCCGAAACATAATGTGTATCTTATGATGTTGCTTGCAACATTTTCAGGAAATGCAGAGATCAGTGTTCTGACACATGTTTATGATGCTGCTAGAAATCAGGAATTATGTCACTTGTTTATAATGGATAGATTGTTTATGACACTGTATGCCTATGATTGTCCTACTATTGGTTCATAGAGACACTAGACTTGATGCATTCAATGTGTTGAGCTATTAGAATTTTCTTAGAAGTGTTTGATATGTCAAAATGATGTATTGTTTGAATATGGTCTTAACATCAGAAATATCAAACATAATCAATGATTTGAGGAGTGTGTGAAAACTTTGTTTTACCTATTTTTCTACTTAACTAACACAACCTCTGTGTTGATCTGAAAATAATTTATGGAGCATTTGCTTCTTTCCAACTTTGCTGGTAAAATCCCCGGGGACTCTTGTACTGCCTTCCAGTTTAATTAGTAAATTTGTATGTTACCCATACATAAATCTGGTTGAGCAAAATCTCCCAGGTACTGATCTTTATGATGTGATTCTATTTCATATCTATTTTTCTACTCTGAATGTTTGAAAGAAACTAACTAATTATATGAAAATTAAAAGAAATATAGATTCACCCTTCTCAATATTTCCAACATTAAAAGAAATTACTTCCATTTTTGAGCACGTTGTGCTCATTTGCTTTCTATATTCACCTATCCTCAAGAATTTAAAGGAATTTTTGTATTTAACAACGACTGAGATATTCTTTTGTAGATCTATTGTTGAATCAAACAAAATGATCCATATAAAGTTGTTGAAGCATTGTATAAAATTATACCCAAAAGCACTCAGATTTCCTTCCTTAAGATGCTACGAGATGACAATAAATATAATATGGATAATCGTATCCCTAATCATAACATCGTCCTGAGCTATTTGTCCACTAAAAAATGTGACATTAGGTTGTTTATGCACATGTGTTCTCTTCATTTTGGAGTTTTAGGAGCATACTAATGGTAAATATCACAATCCATCGAGGCTCAAAGGTTTTGAAGATGATTTGTTACAGATATTATGAAAACAAATGAGATTCAAACACATTGAAAATAAATAAGATTCAAACACATTACAATGCTTTGAAAATGAAGCATTTTAAAGAAGGTGGCAATATTATGTATGTAAAACAACATTGTTAATATTCACAAAAAAATACACATGCACACACATGAAGTTAGGAATATAATGTATTATGAAAAGGTGTGTTCATAAAAACATAACTAGCAATTGCACCACATGTTGCAAAAGAAACGCCGTCAGGAAATAGCATAGAAAAGAGTAGCCTAGAAGAAATAAGATGTTTTAGAGAAAAAGAGCCATTGTGGAGGAATGAAAATCAAAATATTCTTCATATAGGAGGTAGTGGAATCTTAATGAGATATTGCTTCCTTGATCCTTACAAATCATGAGGCCTATTTTGAAGTTAAGTTAAATAACTTGTTTGATCATGCCAACATGAATGCCTCATGAATAAAGAAATAGATCGTGATTTTCTACCTTCAAAATCAAAGGTTGTTTTGGTGTAGTTCCTCCATATTTAATCTTCATCAATTCCTATTGAGTCACCTATGTATTATTTCCTTCATGATCTTTGAAAATATTCAAAATATCACATTCTTCTTTACCATTGATGTCGCTCGTGTCTGCCATGTTCTTGTTTTTTCAATATCGTTGATATGATGTTGGTTTTTTTGTTCTTTGTGCACACAGTAAAAAATGTATGGAGAGGTGGATTTCATCACTTCAAGAGCAGTAAAAATCAGGCGATTGAGAAAATAGCTCCAACACCGAGAGAGCTTTGGTAGCATTTATGGAGTTGCAGAACATGTCTTGTTCTGTGGCATTGGCTACTCAGCATAACTTTCTTGATCTTTTGTAGAAGAAATGAATTTTTATTTATCTTATATTACATTAAACATGAAATTTACAACATTCATGGCACACTTTCCATCACATTTGTAGAGCAAATTATAACAGAGTATCACACTTTTCTTATCAGAGCTAAATGCTCCTATAAGCAACAACGATGAATTTCATCACAGAAAACAACTCGAACACATTTGTAGAGAAAATTATAACACAATATCACACTTTTCTTATCAGAGATAAATGCTCCTATATGCAACAACAATGGATTTCATCACTTAAGCATGGTAAAAACAAGTTTATTGAGAAAACAACTCTAACACATTTGTAGAGAAAATTATAACACAGTATCACACTTTTCTTATCAAAGATAAATGCTTCTATATGCAACAACGATGGATTTCATCACTTAAGAGCCACAAAAACAAGTTTATTGAGAAAACAATTCCAACACATTTGTAGAGAAAATTATAACACAATATCACACTTTTCTTATCAGATATAAATTCTCCTATATGCAACAACGATGACTTTCATTAGTTCAAGAGCAGTAAAAACAATTTTATTGAGAAAACAACTCTAGCACTGAGAGAGATTAGAAGCAACTATTGAATTGGCGAACATGTCTTCCTCTATGGTGTTGGATATTGGGCATAGCTTTTTTGTTCTTCGTGCAGACAGTAAAAAATGTATGGAGAGGTGGATTTCATCACTTCAAGAGCAGTAAAAATAAGGCGATTGAGAAAATAGCTCCAACACCGAGAGAGCTTTGGTAGCATTTATGGAGTTGGAGAACATGTCTTGTTCTGTGGTGTTGGCTACTCGGCATAGCTTTCTTGACCTTCTGTAGAAGAAATGAATTTTTATTTATCTTATATTACATTAACCATGAAATTTACAACATTCATGGCACACTTTCCATCACATTTGTAGAGAAAATTATAACAGAGTATCACACTTTTCTTATCAGAGCTAAATGCTCCTAATGCAAAAATGATGAATTTCATCACTGAAAACAACTCCAACACACTTGTAGAGAAAATTATAACACAGTATCACACTTTTCTTATTAGAGATAAATGCTCCTATATGCAACAACGATGGATTTAATCACTTAAGAGAAGTAAAAACAAGTTTATTGAGAAAACAACTCCAACACATTTGTAGAGAAAATTATAACACAGTATCACACTTTTCTTATCAGAGATAAATGCTCCTATACACAACAACGATGGATTTCGTCACTTAAGAGAAGTAAAAACAAGTTTATTGAGAAAACAACTCTAACACATTTGTAGATAAAATTATAACACAGTATCACACTTTTCTTATCAGATCTAAATTCTCCTATATGCAACAATGATGACTTTCATCAATTTAAGAGTAGTAAAAACAAGTTTATTGAGAAAACAACTATAGCACTGAGAGATATTGGAAGCAATTGTTGAATTGGTGAACATGTTTTGCTCTATGGTGTTGGATATTGGGCATAGCTTTCTTGATCTTATATACAAGACTATAAATTTGCGTGTATCTTATACTACATTAACCATGAAATTGTCAACATTTATTCACATTTCCCATCACATTTGTAGAGAAAATTACAATAGAGTATCACATTTTTTCTTATCATATCTAAATGTTCCTATATGCAACAACTACCTTGTGCCTCATAGTTTAAATTAGTGCAAGGAGGAGGAGAGGAGGAGTGTCAAGGTGCAAGCTAGAATATGAAGAGAAAGAAGAATCGTGTTTGTGACTTGAGATAGACTCATTCTCTGCACATCTAGAGTAAAGCTTAATGAAACAAAACTCACCATACTTTGAATTTTTAAAATAAATATCTTAAAAATTAGAATATAAATTTAATACATTTTATTCATTTAAAAAATACAAATACAAATTACTATTTTAAATAAAAATAGTACAAGTATCACATTAATTACCATGGCCCTCATGTTTGTAACTTATTCTTAATCAAATAGTGTTAATTTTGTGAAACTATAATCAAATTTTTGAAACTATAATCTACAAGTCTCACTTTTTATAGCTTTGGTGGAAAGGTAGAGTATGTAAATTCCCTTACCCTTTAAGAAGCATCCTCAATTACACCCACCTCGACATCCAATCTAGACATCTTAAGTTATTCTAAATTGATCAATAGTATAGAATTTTTAGGGTGGTGTTCTATATGCACTAAAATTTCCATGATGTCCATCACTATGTATGGGGTTCATTGCTACCTTGGATATATTCTGCGAGTTGTTGTGATTTTTTTCTTGTGGCTACAACTTAGTTTTGGTTGTCACCTAGTAATCATGATTCAAAAATTTTTTATCATCTCAGATCCTTATAGCATTAGATATATTATGTGAACTGAACTGATGTTTTATTTGTCACAATGATTCAAAAACCACTTATTATACCACAATATTGAATTTCTCGTTGTATGTTTTGTTTATTAACGCTTTAAAAAAACCACAAGAACATTTGATTTTACATTATGATCTCCCCAACATGGGTGGGGGTTTCAAAAATTGGAGAGTAAATTGAGCAGTTATTGTTTGAAATTGTTGTATAAGATGGAAAATTTGGATGGTTTGTACACAATATGGATATCATAAGAGATATCTATTTTGAATTTTACACCATGCATCTAATAAGTCCATTTCAACTGAGTGAGAATGATAACTTGTGACATCTCTAGCCATTTTCTTTGATTGTGGATCAAGTTATAAACTAATAACTTGTGAAATCCCTAGCCATTTTCTTTGATTGTGGATCAGGTTATAAACTAGAATATACTCTGTCTTCAGAAGACTCTACAATATATATTGGATGAAGGGAAAGGTTATGATAAAACTTGTACAAAAAAACCCTTAGGGTTGTCTCAACTTACTCTATTGTTAATTACAAAGTGTCAATTTTGTAAAACTATTATCTACACTAAGGACTGAGTGGGTTTTTTCTTTTGTAAGTTTTGTTTGGAATTGAAAAATAAAGAATTTATAAAAGCTAAAATTATGTAGTGAAAGACTTTGTTTAAAATTTCAGAATAAAAAGTTGAGTAAGTTTGACATCATATAATATGAAAATTGTTTATGATTATTAAGTAAAATTTTAAAAGAATAATGGTTATAAATTTAAAAATAGTTTTATTAAATAATTAGTTTAGATCTATATTATTTATTAGAGGGATCAATTCTCTTTTTACTTTAAAAGGGGTTTGCATATCAATACATATGATCCCTCTGGGCTCTTGGTAGATCCATAGTAATATTGATCTAGGCCATATTAATATCCCTCTTTAAATAAAATACATTCCACATGAATACCATGGGTCAATACCATGGGCTATTTTATAGTTTGTTATTATTTTATTTTATTATTTTTATTTTTTATTGTATTTTGACCTAGTTAAAATGTTCATTACATTATGTCAATCTTTTTATTTTATTTACTTTTATTTTTATTTTTGTGTAATTTGACATAGTCGAAATGTTAAATTGAAGTTAAAATCTAACAAATTTTTAATAACAACATTTTAACTTAAAAGTCACCAAAACTTAAATTCAATCTAACTTATTAAAGAGAAAAAAAAAACTAACATTATAAACAACATATAAAAAACTATTTACTTGTGGATCTAGTGGATCTAATGGCCTAAAACATTTCAATTGTCTAACGTTTGATCCAATGACTCAAACTTGGACACAGTGGCAGCTAGAGGAGTTGTTTTCAAATAAGAACGCCTTACGGCGTAATTATATATTAATGATCACCACAAAGTAAATAAATGTAAGATTATTTTTTTTTATTGTAAACCATTTTTTTTTAACATCTTATTATACTTGCCGCAAGTTTGGTATAAAGGCATTCAATTTTACTTTGACTTTGTATTAGTTTACTTTTAACCAAAAATTTATGTTGCTTATCCAAAGATGGTATAAGGCATTCAATTTTACTTTGACTTTGTATTAGTTTATCTTTAACCAAAAATTTATGTTGCTTATCCAAAGTTTAACATTGAGATTTTGTTTTGTTATTTATTATTATTATTTAAATATATTTATTTGTAATATGATTGACTGAGGTCTTATTATGGGATTTTTAGTAACTTTTATTTCTATTAGTTACTAAATTTTTTTTACCTTTGAAAAAAAAATTATTTTGTTTATCTAAAGTTTAACATTAAGATTTATTTTTGCTATTTATTATTATTATTTAAATATATTTATTTGTAATATAATTGGTTGAGGTCTTATTATCATTTTTTTTTGTTTTTTTATGGGCTTTTTAGTAACTTCCGTTTCTAATAGTTACTAATTTTTTGTTTTATTTATTTTTTATTTAACTTTTTTAATTTTTTTTTCTTTTGATGCGAGACCTTGAAGGCAAGCATTGAGAGTCTGAAACTAATAATTTTCAAACAAAGGTACTCTGTGAAGGGTTTTAACGACTCATAGATCTCTCCATTAATACTCAATTCACAGTGAAATGCTATTATTTATTGTAGCAAAGGGATGAACTATATAAGCTGAGTTCTTGCAACAAATAGGGCTATCTACATAGAAATTAGGGCAATAATTAGGGGAAAATGTTGTCTACTAGTCGAGCTCTTGTTTTTGGGTTTCTCATCTCATTCCAGTTCTTTAAATGGTGACTCCTACCCAGATGTTCCAGAATAGATTGCAAGAATATGCACAGAAGAGCTCTTTTCCATTGTCTGTCTATGAAGCTGTAAATGAGCACAAAGACCATCTTTCACAATTCAAGTGCATTGTAATAATCAATGGGGAAAAGTATGAATACCATCCTGGTTTCACCAATAAGAAGGCATCACATAATGCTGCAGATAATACCATTGTTGAATATTTGGAAATGTAAGGGTTGATTGATGAGTTCAAAGTAAGTTTCACTTCTACCCAATTGCCCAAAATCTTTTCAAATGTTGGTTTTGCTTTCTATTTTACGTTTCTTTTTATATGTCAAGTCTATTTGCAATTTTAATGATTTTGATTGAATATGGTGGAAAATGTTATAAACTTCCTTTTATTTTATTTGCTAACAACCAAACATGAGAAAAGACAGCCTAAAGGCATCCTTGTAGAACTTGTTTCAAGGAAGAACAAGTCGCCTTCGATTTATCGTTTTACAAGGAATTTTATAGCAACTGTGACAATTGTCGAAGATTTGGAAATGCAAGGGTTGATTGATGAGTTCAAAGTAAGTTTCACTTCTACCCAATTGCCCAAAATATTTTCAAATGTTGGTTTTGCTTTCTATTTTACGTTTGTTTTTCTGTATCGAGTCTGTTTGAAATTTTAATGATTTTGATTGAATATGGTGGAGTGTGTTGTAAAATTCCTTTTATTTTATTTGCTGACAACCAAACAGGAGAAAAGATGGCCTAAAGGTATCCTGGTAGAACTTGTTTCAAGGAAGAACATGTCGCCTTCGAGTTATCATTTTACAAGGAATTTTATAGCAACTGTGGTTGTTAATGGGGTTTCCTATATTGGAGGTCATTCAAACAATCAAAAGGATGCTCGAAACAAGGTTGCATTTGAAGCACTTCAGGAAATGAACCCCAAGGCTGCATTTGAAGCACTTCAGGCAATCGACCCCAAGGTTGCATTTGAAGCACTTTAGGTAATCAACCCCAAGGCTTCATTTGAAGCAGTTCATGCAATCGATCCCCAAAATTGTGAGTTTTGGTGTGGATGGAAAACTAACTATTTGCATTCTTGTTGGCTATCCTTATGTAACTTTTAATATCCTTACATTTCTTTTTCTCTCAATGATGCTATTTGTTACTGATCCTTCTAATGTTCCATTGGAATTGCATGTCAGGTAATTCACTATCCCATGTTCAATTTAATGCAAATAATGATTCCAAACAACCCACTACAAAAGCTAATAACTTGGAATCTAAAATCAACTATTAGAAGGAATTGAATCTCAATCGGCAGGAAATGGTCTAGAAAAGTTAATTGTCGACGGTGCACCTGCTCCTGAAAAGGACTCAAAGAAGACAGATGTGGAGAATGCATGTGCAGTTGGAAAATGTATAGAAAAGTAAAAGGTGAAGGATTCCCATGAAGCCAAAAGGGGCATGTCATATATAAATGATGCACATCCATTGGCCGCCCCACAGCCTCATAACCATATTCAACAGGATCCTTTTTCTGCACAACAAAAGAATTTGAAAAAGGAGATAGGGGATACATATCAAGATAAAGAACATGGATCTAAAGGGATGCAACAAATCAGTCAGGAGCTCAATCTAACAAAATCCATCAGCAAGAGGGGTAGAATTGAATCTGAGAATGCTGAACAAATTTCTTAAAGAAAGAAAAAAAATAGAACAAAGACTGATATCACAGATTGGCAAAGCCTAGAGTGAGCATTTTCTCACTCCGGTATGAGACAGTGAAAACTTTCTTCATGTTTCCAAATCATTGATTTTTGTCTCAATCCTTGAGCTATTTCATTTTATTCATTTTAGCATAGAAGGACACTTAGTCAAATTTATTATTATATTTACAAGACTCAAATTTCTCATAAACCTCATCATCTTGAAGTTGGAACTGAACTATTTATGGTTATTTCTCTTGCTAAATAAATAAATAAATCATGAGTGACTATCATATATTTCCTTGTTTTGCAATGACCTAAGGAAAATCTGTATAAAATGATGCAAAACCCGAAGGTCATTTTGCAACAACCTGTCATGTGATTTGGCTTGGTAACCATGATATGAAGAGTGGATATTGATTAACATTTTTTTTCTTGGTTCTATGATTACTTTGTTTGAATAGTTGTGAACTATGGAATTTTCCGCTGGAGGTTTGGTTAATCAGCTAATTTGAAATTATCATTTTGTTTAAATCCAACGTTTGAATTTCAAATTAGAAATTGGGTTCTTGTTCATTTATTTTCTTCTTGAAGCATAGAGTCCTAGATCTAATGGGGTGTACCACGACAAATTCGATCGAATATACCTAAACAATACAAAAATTAGGAATTTTGATTGTTTCTTCAAATAATTCACTATAATTCAATTCGTTTGGCATGTGTTGCATGGTGCAACATTTTCCAAGAAGATCCAGTCTTTTGAAATAGTAAATAATACATAATATTAGTGCACGTGTCATGGAGATCAACTTATTATCAAGAATAAGAAGTTAATGCAGAGCCCTATGATACCATATCTAACGCTGGACTATGCTTATCTAAGAGGGTTGGTGGCTGGAATTTTGTCTATTCTCCAACATGTTGCTTGTCCCTAGAATGTTGTTTATTGCTCCAGTTTTTTGTAGCTATATAAAGAATATGATGTTTACATATTACTTTGCACTTGGCTTGTACATTCTGTTGCTTGGCCCATCATCCTAGAAGGAAACTTACAAAGTTTTGTTGCCTGTTATTTTTCCCATATATTCTATGAGGAAACTTGAAGGATTTATAGTGCTTGACATTCAATAGTATAGTATTTTATTAGTTGTTTTAATTTTCTGATGAAATTTTTGTCTTCAAAACTTTTTAGTTTAATTAAGCTAAAATAACATTCAACAATACAATATTTTATTAATTGTTTTATTTTTGTGATGAAATTTGTTTTTATTATTTTATAATTTAATTAACCTATATTTAAATTAAACAACAAATACTAGCTACTACATAACCCTGGTTTAAATATACAAGTATATTTATTTCTTTAACCCAATTAAAAAAATATTTCGAAAAACTTCCATTATATAAATCTAATTTTTAGTAATATGTTTTTTTTCACATAATTCTCCTTAATCATATAAATATGTTTAATTCAAAACAAAAAAACTATTAAATATATTTTTTAGTCTACATATTCTCAAACTTATGAATATAAATGAAAAATAAAATTTGATTATTTATTTTGTGATTTAAAATCATTTTTTAATATAAACTTATGATTTCTTTGATACACTCCCGCTATAACTCTATAAAATTTACATTAATTAAAAAACATCTCATCTTATATGATTTTGTTCTTGACATCTCATCTTATCATGATTTTATTCTCGACTAGATCATAAAGTTGGTAACCATTTGAACATATTCCCTAGAAATTAAAAATGAACGTTGTGCTCTTATCATTTAGCTTTCCGTCCCTTATCATAGTGTGTTGCATGTGAACCATGTGGCATAACCAATTACCTTCACATGATTTATATTAATTAGATTCCTCTCGTGCCATGTTCTTAGAGGAATCTTCTTATTATCACCTAAATTACCTAAAACTAAAAGGAATTTTATAATTTTTCATTCTTGAGCATATATATTACATTTAAGCCAATATAATTTTATAATTTTGCTTTCTTGAACTTATATATTGTATTTATATCAAGGTTTGGTTAGACTACGTGATATCGATATGTTACCCATGTTCCCACCACAAGAGATATTGTGATTTAGGTTACCGAGTTGCCACCAGATTAAAGAGAAGTTCCCCATCATACCCGAGACATGGAGTTCACCCATCGATCCCATGTTACCCCAGAAATACATTGAGCCATTTTGTTATCAGAAAGATATCGATTAGGGGTGAATCAGTGTAAGTGTAATGATACATTTATCATTTTTTTAATAATTAACCATGTAGCGATGTAACATAACAATAATAACTATATCAAGGAGCCATCATCATATCAACACAAGAAACACAAGTTTTTACTTGGAAACTTTTGCGGGAGAAAACCACAAATTTTTCTTCTTTTTATTCTTCAATTCATTTACATGGATTTGTAGGTACTAACTCTCTGGAGGCACCCACCCCCAAGATATGCAAACAACTACTTGCAATAGGCTACAACTTGATTGAGGCACCAACCTAGAAAATGTGCAAGTAACCACTTGCAATATGATACAACATGATTAAGGCTACAAACTTAGTGGAGGCATCCACCTCCTGCTTCATCTAGTGTGGACTACTTTTCACAATAAGATCAAATGATAACTAAATCAAATTTTATTTTCTTCATATGTCAAATACCTATTCACATGATCATATAACCAATAATCGTGACCTCCCTGTGCTCGATAATTAATAACAACATCACATTATTAATTTTCCAAAGAATCCATCCAGAACCCTTTCTCAAAAATCGATTTGCACTAATTTTGACCCATACAAACACTAGGAAACTTAATTGTTCGAAAAATTGATCCCTTATGGTGCGCATTCTACAAATTGGAAATAGAATGGCCATCACCACTTGGTTAAATGTTTGACATTTTGGTATTCCTTTAGCACAAATAAAAACACAAGAAAAAAAATAATCCCGCGGCTCAGATCAAAACCTCGACCTCACAGGATTTTGTGCTACTATGTTCCTTGGTTGAGATTAGAGTGTTGTAACTTAAATCACTGACGACCTCACCACAATGAATTACATAAAACCAATCACAAGCCTTCCATACCACGTCAAACCATATATGACCAATCCACATCAAAATATGTTTGTTTCCATAACCAAGCTAGTCATAGAGCTACGAATAATCACAAAGCTTCCAAGCCATGTCAAATCAATATGACCAATCCATGTCAAAACATGTTTTTTGTCATAATTCATCCAGTCATAGAGCTATGACCAATCACTGAGATTCCAAGCCACACCAGACCATATACAACTAATCCATGTCAAAATATGTTTGTTGCCATAATCGGGCCAATGAACAATCCAATCACAAAGCTTCCAAGCTATATAATATCATATATGAACAATCCACATCAAAATATGTTTCTTTCCCTAATCGGGCCAATTACAGAGATACGACTAATCAGAGAGCTTCCAAGCCACATCACAATATCCACGTCAAAATATGTTTGTTTCCATAACCAAACCAATCACACAGCTATGACCAATCACAAAGTTGCTAGATCATACATGATTAATCACAGAGCTTCACAAGAAAACCAAAAAAGGCCAGAAGGTTTTTACCTTGAAACCTTCCAAACCACTCTACCTCAGACTGGCCAGTAAGGTTGTGCCCTCCTATTGTTCACCATGATCTGCGTTCTTCTCCAAATTCCATACTCCTGCTTGAGCTCTCAAATGAGTATTTATATAATTATGCGTGGACCTTAAATATATGCGAGCCGACCCAGGGGCTGACCTTCATGCTAACACGGTCGGAGTTTTAGACCCATATGAAACAAGAGAACAATGGGTTTAGTTCTTTTTACCCATGTGACCATGCCATAAAATTGAGGGGTTAAGGGTTATCGGACATCCGTTTGCTAACATCATTTTGTTGTCATACTTTATATTTGGCTCATTTTAAGTGGTCCACGTGTCATCAATATTTGTGCTCATTGACTGACCAAATGTGCCATGTTGGCATGCCACATGGCATCATGATCATATGCCACATCATATTCATTGCCATGTTGACATGTCATAATTTTCCACATGTGCTTGAATTTCCACTCGGATCCACCACTTCTAGAACCATTGGATGCCTTCCACATATCATCATTTCATCAGTATGATGGGGGAGGTTAAATAACGTGCATCTCTACATACCATCCACCTTACATGATTTTGACCATCGTCAAATAGGTCCAAAAGTGCATGATGTTTAATGGCATTTAATAGTGTGCATGTTCATGTGACTTTTGTGGTAGGTTTCACTACAAGACCACATATCCACCTAGAAGATGCTTGTTGTTTAATAAATTTGGTTTTTTTCAATAGATTTGGTGTATTTGGCCCTCATTATAGCTGTCAACTTCAAACAATCATAACTTCTCATCTAGGAGTAGTTTTTCCAAATGTGATATACCATTGGAAAGGTATCGAAAAGGACTATACAAATATCATCCATAGATTAATTAGGACATCATAACTACAAAAAAAGCTCAATAAACTTTAAACCTCTTTGACTTCACTTGATAAGGGCATGCAAAGATCAAGTTATCATACACTTCCTTGAAGGTATTACTACTTCCTTAGACCTTCTCTTTGACATCAATGACAACACTATGTACAACTTCCTTAGACCTTCTCTTTGACATCAATGACACTGGTTGTCATCAATAACAACACTATGTACAACATGTTTTCCTCTTCTTTTATGCATCACATTTTTTAATATAAAAAATTTAAAATTATTTGTTTATGTCACATTTAATATTTTCATTATATATTTTTTTTAAATTGAAAAAAAAATTCAAAATTGTGATGTGTCCGATTGTGATATTTTTAATATAATATTAAGTTAAATTTTACATAAATTATAAATATACATTTATAATTATGGAAGTCCGTCTATATAAATTTAAATAAATATGTGTTAAGTCATATATAAATTTCTAAGAGTCCATACATATAAATTTAATTAAATAAACGATTTCATATATATAGATGGGGTAAATATATTGTATATCTTTATTTTGAGAAATTATCTAAAGAAAAATAAGAAAACTTAATTTTCAAAATTATAATATCTTTAAATCTAATATTTTAATATAATATTAAGTTAAATTATAAATAAGTATTTTTAGTAATGAGAATCAATCGATAAATATATTCCATAGATTTTTATTGTAAATGTTAAGACCAAGACCAAGGTGGCTATTAAATAGATAAGCATATGAATGTGATAAATGATTTTTAGTATGTTGTAAAAATAAATAAAAAATTATGGTATATTCAAATATTTAAATATTTTTTGAAAATAAATATAAAATCCAAGATGGTTGTGGAAAACAAAAGAGGAGTTGTGATTTCACTAAAAAGAGAGAAAAGAATAGTCTATTTGAAAGAAGAAATAATTCCACCTTTCCCGACTATTACCTTTTTATCTTATGCTTTATTTAAATATCATCCACCATCTTTAACATAAAAAACCAATTTATAAATGAATGTAGTGATTGGTCTACTAATATAATTATGGGAATTTAAACCTCCTATCTTTCCACTTTCAGACTTTCCATTTTCAATAATATACACTTAAAAACTACCAAAACCAGCTATGAGAGTGTAATTAGTAAACCCAAGAAGATATATGAGAGAGTAATTAGTAAACCCAAGAAGATATATGGATAATTGTAGTGGAGCTTAAAGATTGCACTATTTGGAATGCCTTAGGTTTTCTTTTTAATTACCAATGATGTGGAATACAATACAAAAAATTCCATAGCTCATGTCTCTGGTTTACTTTTTATAATCAAGAGTGGATTCTTTTATTTCAAAATTTATTTATACTTTACAACTCAACTCCTTTTTAGAAATATTGTGAAAAAATCAAAGAGGAAGTGGTGATGATTAGTATGTCATTAATAATAAATTTATATGTATCATTAACAAGACCATATCAACATCTTCTCTCTTTTTAAAGGATTGATTCATTTTGACATGGATGTCTCGAACATTTTTAATTTCATATGTACGTTATTTTGAAAATTTGGTTGATATCGAAAATTACTTTTGAATTTGTATAAATTTGTTTAGTAATTTTGTTTCAATTTTTAATAATAAGTATATTTTTATTGTTACTAATGATTATCCCATTTTAAATTCTTATATTCTTAGCAATATATTTATATTTATATTTATTATCTTTTTAAATATTAATATCATTAAATACTTATAAGAGTATTGAATTTTCATTATAAATACTTTTACTACTTTTGAGTTATAATTTATTGACCTTTAAATTTATGTAAAGGTTTGGAATCTTCCCTTAAATATTATTTCCTTAAAAAAAAACTCTTAAATATTCTTGTTTTAAAATATAATATATTTAATAAAAATTATGAATAGGTTTTAATTATAAATTTTAATGGTTAATTTATATTTTTTAATTTATAATAGTTTTTATTAAAAAAATTAAAAATGGATTACTAATTTAAAATTTATTGACCTTAATTATAATAATTAAGTTAGAAAATTGATTACCAATCTATGATGAATAAGAATTAATTTATAAAAAACTTTTTATTTAAGAAACTTTATTTACTCACTAAATTCATTGTATTATCTTTGTCGTTAGGAAGTGGATATTGCATTGGGTTTTTGGTCAAACCATACTAGTTTACTAAAAATTTAATGCAATATTTCTATAATTTAACCTTGGAAATTAAAATTTATTATTTTTTAAAAATAATTTAATTTATTTGTGTTCAATTTGATTGGGTATCAAATTAAACATGTTATTGCTCAGTGCTTTGGAATTTGTGTATTGATTAAAAAACGGAATAGGTTATACATGCAAAGGAATGGATTATTTGACATCCATTTTGGTGATTTTCTCCGACTCCTAACATTTTTCTATGACCCTCCCCTCAGGACCCATCATCCGTCTGAGACCTCCCCTCCTCCTCCTCTCGTCCCATCATCCCCTCCTCCCCTCCCACACCCTATGGCACCCTCCTCCCCTACCCATGCCCTCTGCCACCCTGCATTAACTATGCATTAAACTTCAAATAATTCAAACCAAGAGTGCACCTTCTGTGACCTGAACTGCTAAATTTCTCCCCTGTGACCTGACCTGACACCACAGAACCGAGCTCACTCCCTTGCGACACATGTTCTCCTGATGGTAGATTAATCTTCCAATCATCTTGTTCTCTTTCACAACAAACAGAGAATTCATTGGTGGTGTTCCTTCAAAGATATTGTTCAAATCCCCATATGATGTAGTTATAGTCGACCATTTAGGAATCTCGAATTCCAACCAAGATTCATTGGTGTTACTTCAAATATATTGTTCCCTCCCCATATGATGTATTTATATGCCTCCATTTAGGAATCTTGAATTCCAACCAAGAGCCATTGTAGGAATTTGTTTGTGTGGCAATTCCTAGATTGTAGGATTAGTTTCATATTTTTGGGTATCTTTGTCCCAAGTTAGGATTCCTTATATATGTATTAACTCACTGTATAGCTTAGGTTTTTCCTCATCATTATTACTCTCCCTATCCTCCATGAAGATCCCTTGTGTTTTTGTTTCAACATTACATTTATTTGTGGGAATTTATGTCTTTTCAATAAATATTACTTCATGAGAACCAACTAACCAGCCCAAAGAACCCCACATAATTTACCATAGAAACGTTTTTATGAAAAACTATTAGCTCAAAATCTCATATACTTCTATGGCTTCAGCCTCAGACCACTCTTGTTATTAATATTAAATTGGTCAATACAACCAGTCAACCAAAGTACATCATACATAATTTAAAGAAGAAACCCCTTACTAAAAAACTAATAACTTACACCACTATACTTCTATTATCTTCTAACATCAAATGACACTAGCTAGATTCAAAAATTGGTAAGCTTTGATACCATACTAAGAAATATCAAATAGACATTTTTTAATCAAATAGATATTTTTTATTATCATTAATATCAGATTGGTCAATTTATCAAAGAAAATACACATAACCACCCTTGAAAACCTTACAACTCACCAAACCATATTTCCATGATTATAGCTAAATTCCAGGTCTACCAAACTCTAATACAATATTATCATTCATTCCTTGTGTGCTAAAATTTGATGCCATATTAAAAAGGTAGGAGAAAATTAGCTAAATAAAAAACAAATAAGAACTACTTATTAATAATTCCCATTGAAACCTGCTAAGGATTAAAAGAAAAACACAAATTAAAGTACTAAATTGGTCATTCCAACTAACTTGACAAAGAAAAAAATACATAAACATCAATATTTATCCTTAAAACTAGGATATATCCTATAATCATTTTCCTCTAAAAACTAGGATAATTATTATTAGTATGAACTCGACCAACTAAAATAATCAGTAAATTAACAAAATCAATACTTCAAATAAATTGAATAACATCAAATATCTTTGGTTGCCCAATACCATAAAATATCTACTATAAACCCATTATTTCTAACTCCATGGTTAACTTATCAGGGTGTACATTCCACATATAAAATTGTTTGTAATAAAACATATATTCCTACATTGGACAACAATGAAAATGAAATAACCATGATCAGACAACTCCACACAAAAAAATAGATAGATACATTTCATATTGTGTTGGTTACTAGTGTTTTCCAAGATGGTGTCCAAGCTAACCTATCGATCAACAACACCCCATGTTGGCCATCTGTAATCACATTGTATGAGAGTTACCCATATACATCCGAAATTACATTTATTTGTACCCATGAATTTATGGCTATTTGAAGTAATATGTTTTCTATAAATACAATATTGATTCAAATTTAAGGTTACCTATTTTGGTTTCAATATGAGGTTACAAGTCTCAAACCCTATGGTGATTTTTGTAACCTTTAGATTGAAAAACGCTTAGAGAATTTTTCAATATGAGGTTACAAAAACCACCTAGGGTGATTTTTGTTACCTATTTTGGTTACAATATGAGGTTACAAGTCTCAAACCCTAGGGTGAATTTTGTAACCTTTAGATGGAAAAACACTTAGAGCATTTGAATATTATGGGAGTGAGCAATCAAACATGAATTCTAGTTCATTAAAACTATATTCCAATACTGAAGATATGAACATATGAGCAACAAAAAGAGAACAAACACGTAGGAGGACAAACAAAAAACCAGTAACACGTGAATCTTTGAAACCTTTCAAAATTTTGCATAGATAAAAATATATTTATCTTGAAAAGCCTACAATACACACATGGATTTTCCCAAATAGTTCTGAAGCCTTTGTCTTTCATTTTCATACATTATATATCAAAATTTACAAAAATTTAAGATCCATAATATCCGGGAAAGAAACCATAAAATATTACAATATTTTTAGGATACAATTTACTAAATAAAGTCTATCCCTATTGAATTAAAACCCTTAGTAAAAAACCCTAGGGTTTGAGACTCTGAGTTCCCCTGTTCATTTTCCAATTACCTCTACTACCTCTACAAGTATTCTTAGCTTGTCCTGTTTTGAAATTTCCTCCGTGACTCTTTTGCTTTTATTTCGCAGGGTCTTCTCAGCTACTGGAGCTTGTGGCATTGATTCTGATAACAACCTCTCCTTATCTCTAGCAGACTCGTCTTCCTTTTCATATTTAATGACAATAGGCTCATTAATCTTGTGATTCAGTTTAGCTTTGAACCCAAGCCTTAGTTTGTTTGTGCGTCTGGTTCTTGGCCTCCTTACATAACATGCGATAGGGTCACATTTTAGGATATTCACCCTTCTTTTGGCCTTCCTCCATGGTATCATCTTCCTTAGTCTCATGTACTTCTGATTGGTATCCTCTAGTCCTTCTTCTATAAACCCTAGGGATTTTTCTCCTATTATGGTTTTCTGTTGTTTTTCCAACAACATGTTGACTTCTCTCGGCCTGTATAGCAACAATTTTCTTCTTCTTATGCCTTATGGAAAAGGGGTGTCCCAATGTCCTCCTCCTCGATTGCTATGATTTCTTGTTCATTTCATGGGTGTATAACATCTTGATCAAACTGTGGTGGTATACATCATGTGAGTACCAAACCCTCCTTTTTTCTTGTAGAGGCCACCATCTTAATCAAACTTTGATGAAGGTAAAAAGGAAATTTTCTCCTATTAAAACTAACCAAATGTACAAGAAATCACATATGGTATAAGAAAAATTTGGAGAAACGAACATCACATGTCAGATAAAGTTGAATCATCCTCATAGGCTCAACCCATTCCCATTTTAAAATATTGATGTGCACCCCAACGATCCAACGAGGATCATGGTTGTCGTCCTACAACAAATAACTGAGATTTACTCCTTGCACCATCTGTCTCTTAAACCATATTTTCCCCTCAACCAATGTTTTCATTACCTCCTTGATGCTTTCTTATGTTACTTTAAATAATATCCCTTGAACCCTAGTGCTATTGCTATCAAACGAGTCAATGAAATCAGAGATGAGCTTTAAGATCATACCTAGTGAAGAGGTGAAAAATCGGTTCCCAACTCGCTTCTCTGAAAATTTCCAACATGTCATCCCCATATAACTTAAAGAGAGTTGCTCCATTTGGCTAATATTGTTTGAGGTTCCCACTTTTTCCCATCTATCTAGCTAGCAAAAGGTCCTGGTAATTGACCAACTGAATTGTTTCCCCAACACTGCAAATTGGCCCTTGCATACTACACCGCCTCAGAAATGGTTACCACTGCCTCAAAAATGGTTGCCACCACCTAATAAATGGTTACACCTCCTTATTATATTTATCAAACACTTGCTTTTCATGCACTTGGTTGCCACTTTATGCACTTCCTTTTCATAAAACATTAATATATAATTTACCAAAGGTATAATGCTTAGTATATTAAGCATTACTTTATCACCCTCTATACATTCATGATAAAGGTTTTTTTTTAATGTTTCACAACTAAATCCACACCAATTTTTTCAGTTTAATTAGTTTATGGCACTGTTGTAGGCACTGGAAAATCATTTTCCAGTGCCTACAACAATTCCATAAACTCATTTTCCAGCGTTTTTCTAAAATATATTTTCAGGAATTTGTACTAGAAAACTGTTATTGTGCCAACATTTCCAACTAGATGCATGATTTCCAACATTGCCACTTTAGATTATGAAATTATTTACGAGAAAATACTTATAGCTCATAGAGATACATATACAAGGATTTTTTTATCTAGATTGGGATGGATATTTTGACCACAAATATATACCTGTTATTTTATTAAACCTATTTTTTGGAGAAATCCATTAAATGATAAAGAGGTAAGCACATCTTGGGTAGTTATCATATCATATATTTTATTTCCGTCATCTCCATTTTTAAGTTCCAACATCGACTTTTGTTCCTTTCCTTCCCTTGTCTCTCTTTTATTGGCATGCCAATTTTCCTTTTTCTAACTCATTTATTCTCATTTCCTTTTCCTGTAGATACTTTAAATGATAAATATTTATTATCCCTCTACTTTAATTTAATAAATATATCTATATGAGTCCTTCATATCTGTCATTTTTCTCTTAATGTTGGTGAGGAGTGATGCAACTCACTTGAAACATTAGACTCCAAAAGACATCAAGACCTGGTTACCTAGAAGCACTTTATTGACCCCTTAACTTTAATAATAATGTTTTTTCAAGGTTCCAAAACTATAACTTCACATTGACACTTCAATCTCATCATTTTATAGAATTGTTGTAGGTGTTGGAAAATTATTTTCTAGCGCCCCTGCAGGCACTGGAAAATAATTTTCCAGTGCTCCTGTCGATGCTAAAAAATCATTTTCCAATGCTCCCGACGGCACTGGGAAATCATTTTCCAGCTTTTTTTCAGAAGGAGGCTTGAAAATTATTTGGAAGTGAAATTTTTAACATTAAAAATTAAATGGATGTTTGACTAACCTGAAATGTAGGTACCTAACCCTTATAAATTTACAAGCAGTAACCTAAATACTTTAAGATCTTGAAAGAAATTATTTTCCACTAAGTTTGGTTTTTGGTTCATGGAAAAAAAAAATTCATTTCCCTTAATATCTATGGATCTCTCGTATGTTTAGTTGTGTTCATCCATTCAAAAGGAGTGAAAACTTTAGTTTTATAATGTTTCTCGTTATAATATTATAAAATCCAAGTTGTTTTAATTTCCCTAGAAGAAATATAGAATACTTGACTGATCAGATTCTCAGTGTTAAAGCTAAAAAATGAAAGTGCTTGAAATCAAATGGAAACTAAACGACAACGAAGAGCTCGTCACGGGGAATCCGACACAGTTCGTTTCGTTGAAAACAAAGTCCAGATGAAGAAGATAGAGCCTATTGTTCATTTTCCTAAACAACTAAAAAATTTGCAGAACAGGAAAGAATGGTGACATGGCAGCCCAATTAATAGAAAAGGGATATTCTCAGAATATTCTGTCATTTTCACCCAATGAAACTGTGACAAGTGTCACTGCAAGATTCTCCGGAGAGTTTGAAGGTGATTTTTTTTATATTCTATCCTAAGGTCGATTTTTTTATTTTTATTTTTTTAATGTTGGAATAGTCCAACCAAAGGTTGAGATGTGGTGCATCTAGGAGCCACCACGTGACCCCTATAATGGACCAATGAATGCATCAATTTATTTCAATTATACAAAAGTTTGGGTCAAATTTCGAATTTCATTATCAATGGTGAACTCCAAATTAAATTATGGGCGCATTTTATATTTAACAAAGGTCAGATGTAAATATATATCCAAAGTACAATATATATATATATATATATATATATATATATATATATATATATATATATATATATATATATATTCCAAAGGTGAAATCATAAGTTATATTGGCATAAAAGTTTAATACCATATGCTGGGTGGAGGTCGGGGCTCGACCCCGCAACCTCCCCCACAACAAGCGTTGATCTTACCAATAGACCACACCAGAGTTCCTTACCATAAAATATTTGAATCCTCCTAATTCTAAAAAGTATGCTAAAATTTTTATGGGAAATAACAACTTTTTAAGACATTTCATCCCGAGATTTTTAGATATTGTTAAACCCTTGCAATATTTGGTTAAGAAAATCGTTGTCTTCAAATGGGGAGAACCTCAAAAATAGGATTTTGAAACCATTAAACATGCTATTGCAGAATCAACTTCTCTTATCAGCCCCAACTTCTCTAAACCATTCCTTTTATACACTTTTGCTTCAAATTCGGCCTATGTTTTTGTTCTTACACAAAATACCGATCAAAATACATAAATTCCTATTGCATTTATGAGATCCTCTTTTAAAGAGGCATAATTAAATCGTGCATCAGCCGAAAAAAAAGCATTTTCAGTTTATAAAGTAATTAAACATTTCCATTTTTACCTGCTAAAGTCTAGGAAAAAATTAATTGTACCTTACCTTGCAGTCAGGAACTTATTTGTTCAAAAGGAGCTCGACGAAAAAAGGGCTCACTAGATGAACACTATGCATGAGTTCAACCTTGAAATCAAACATGCTCAGATAATAAAAGGTCAGGGTCTTTGCAAGCTTGTTGTTAATTTTGGCTCTTCCCTTGATGATCATCCCATAAATCATGATAACTCCTCTCTTGACAATAAAGTATCATTTTTTCATACTTAAGCCTTAAGTAATGATCATAATGTTGATTCTTAGTACTCATACATAAGGTTTTATCTGAAAAATGGTTCATCCCCTTCTCATCTTAATTATACCCAACGAAGATCATTATGATTGAAATATTCTCCTTATAAATTTAAAGATAATGTTCTTTTCAGGAAAAATTATGATGGGGTTCTGCTTCATTGTCTTGAGCAGGAGGATGCCTCTAAGATTCTCAATGAAATTCACTCTTGATCTGTCGGTGGCAATTTTGGTGGTTTTTCCACTGCTCACAAGGTACTAAGATTAGGTTATTATTGGCCAACCTTCTTCAGAGATGCCCATGCCTTAGTGAGGAAGTGTTGTCAAAAGTTTGTTGGTAGGTTAAGTAAGTTTATCTTTCCCTTATAGCATGTTTCTATTGAAGCCCCCTTTCAACAATGGGGCATGGACATTATTGGACCTGTTAATCCATCTTCATCCTAGCAACGCAGATATACCATAACAACAACTAAATATTTTACAAGGTAGTTTGAAGAAATATCTCTACATGTAGTAAATGCTAATCAAGTAATCAATTTTCTTAAAACTCATATCATTACATGTTTTGGTGTCCCTCAATATATAGTATTTGACAATGCATCATATTTTTCATCGCATGAACTAGATGCATATGCTATTGAAATAGGAATAAATATTATATATTCAACAAACTATTACTTACAAGGGAATGGTCTTTTTGAATCCTTAAATAAGGATTTTCTCAGAATTATGAAAATAATTGTATCATAAAATTAGAGGAATTGACATACTACATTATTCAATGTGTTGTGGGCTAATAGGGTTACTCCAAAAGCCATCATTGTCAACTCTCCTTTCTTTTTGGTTTATGACAGAGAGGATATATTACCGCCCCATATTTTTCTACCATATCTTTAGCTATCCCAAAGTGTACAAGAAATCAAATCATCAACCATGGAAAACAATATTAACTAATTATTAAGGCTATAAGAAGAGATACATAAGGCCAAAAATAAATTTTATTAGCTTCAAAAGTTGGTCAAACATTGGTTTGGTAATAAATCCTCTTCTAATACAAATTTTGAGGTTGGTGATCTGGTGTTAAAGTGTGATAAGGCACACGAAGATAAGAGAGAGAATTCCAAGTTCCAAAAGTTGTGGCTAGGACCTTTCGCTATTAAAAAAAAAGTTATGACCCAACACATTTTGGCTCCAAAACTTGGAGGGTCAATCTGAACCACTCCCTTTCAATGGTCTACTTTTGAAAAAATTCTTCACATAGTCTCAGTAAGAGACATTTATACATACTTATTTTGGTTTTGAGCAATATTTTTAGTGTGTTATTCTATTTTTTTTGTTTTTTGTTTGTATTTTTTTCTTCATTCCACAGTCAATTTGTCTGGTAAATTTCTAATTCATTAGTTGAAACATTGTTACATGTATTAACCATTGAAATATTTATTTAGGCCCTACTGATCTATTAGTTTCTTAATTTGCATCAATCCAATTTATAGGATTGTTTATTTAAGGTTTTATTTTTTTTAGAGGAGGTTTATGTCTCTATATTGAAACATTTTCTTTAAATAGCTCCAACTGTGAAAAATTGGAAACAAAACAACTTCTTATGCTATCCCTTTTCTTAAGGAAAAGAATATTCCTCCCCATATGTTGAATGTTGTTAAAAAAATTTCAAAGTGTAATTCAAAAATATAAAATTATTAATTGGAAGATAGGAGGCCTCATTACGAGTCAGCCTACCATGAACATGGGTCTTAACCAGCGTGAAATTACTATATCTAGTCACCAAGCTAGAGTAATGGCTTCTAGTCGCAATATTATAAGTGATGAGGTCTCATCACGAGTCGGCTTGTTCACACCTATTAATTCTTGTGAATGAAAATTTCATTTGTTAGTCACCAATCCTGGACATTGGCTTTCAATTAATGGTTCTAAAAAAAGTGCACACAAAATGAAATACGTATTTTCCATGTGTTTAAATGTTTCACTCTAAATCAATTTTGAACTAATGGGATACTAGCACATCCAGGTTTAAATGATAACCCTACCAAGGCTATGGATGCTTGCTGGCAACAGTGGATCTACCAGTGGTATTGAAGTAAACTCTTTTACCTTTTTTTATCTTAGATGGTGTTAATCATTTTTATCTGTTGCATTTTGGGCTCCTTCTGAACATATATATTAATTATTTTTCCCATATCCTGTAACTGATTGTTGCTCATTTTCATCTAAAAATAAAACTAAAATAAATGGACCTTAGTGTCTGTCATGTAAATTTTGATTCCGGCTAACTCTCTTTATGAATTTCAAGCAGAGAAAACTGGTCTGACCTAGTGAGCTACAAACTATTGGCAAGCCAACTACCTCCCCTCTCATTCATTCCTTGATGACATGGGCCCCACTTTTATCTAATTCTTCTTAGAATTTATTGATCCATATTTATTCATGAATGAAATGAAATAAATATTTAAATATAAACATATATCTACAAAAAAAATTGAACTTCAATTCATTGATAACAAAATACATAAAAAAAATTACATGCAGAATGGAAATAAACTAGCTCGGACAGTGGTAGCTTATCTCTGAGAATATATGTGGTGGATACATGCCTTCAGAACTGTGTTAGAATGAGGCTTGAAGGCATATTTAATATTTATAAACAATGTAAAACCATAAACATTCAAAAACCTAGCCCTAGGAGATGAAGCGCCAAAATTTTGTGCACCCCGTTGGGGTAAATTGGTACATCAACTTCCCAGGGTCATAACTTTGGCATACACTCTTCATTTGACGCGTATGATACCTCGTTAGAAATATATAATTGAGGAATAAAAATTTTGACTGAAAATTAGAGCCATAGATTATTCATTTACCCATTTTCTGAAGAAGAAGAAAAACGTCATTTAGGGCCTCAAAACAACTCCAGAAGTTCAGCGCCCGAAAAACTTCGAAAAATAGTAAGTGTGCTACAATTAAGGAAAATGAAAGAAAAAATGGTGGGATCCAAGTGGAATAGGTGGGTGGCCACCAATATCCTCTTGGATCATTTCTCCCCCCTTAGGAAGCAATGGTCCTCATTGCATTGAGTTCCTCCATGAGATGGGTAAACTTATGTTGAACTTGATCCCTAGTGAGCCACTTGCCTTGGTGCAGGAGTTAGCCAACTTTTACAACCTGATATAGTTGGATATTCCTACTGGATATTGTTCTTGATATACATTTCCATGATCCAATAATTTGTGGCATGTTCCATGCAATCTAGGTTTAGCTATGTTGTTGTGAGTTGTTCAGCAATGTCTGATGTGTCTAGTAATGGTGGTAAGTATGGTTGAAGACAGTCCACATTGAACAATAGGTGTAGGCCAAGGAATGGGGGAATGTTGAGCTCAAAATAGTTATCTCCCATAGCCTTGGTGATGGTGTAAGGCCCATATCAGAGTGGTATGAGATTACGATGGGCTCCAGTAAGGAGTTCTTTCTGAAAATGCAACCAAAATGTTTCATCAACTTGAAACTTGTGTGGCACCTGATGTTGATAATATCGTTGCTTGTACTTGGCATCGTACTTCTCCAAGATTTCATGAAACTACTATCTGATGTGCTAGATGCATTCAATAAACCTGGTTTCTTTATCAACCTTGGATTGTACATGTGTGTATTATGTTTGTGTAATCGCATGAGGCATGATAACATCAATCAAATACAATGGTTGAAATCCCAAACCCACTTGAAAGGGACTGCAACCAATCGAGCTATGGAGAGATTTGTTATGGTTGTGTTGCACATAGGGAAGGTTATCATCCTTGGTTCATGGATGCTTGGAGTTGTACATGCACAATATGTGAACTATCATCATGTTGTCGACTTTTGTCTAGTCATCAGTATGGGGATGGAATGCAATCGACTTGGTGAGCTTGGTGTCCAATAGTGTTTAGAGGCTTAACCAGAATTTGCTCAAGAACCTGCTATCTTGATCTGATATAATGGTATGTGGGATCCCAAAATGTACCCATACTCATTCGAAGAATATTTTGGTAGTGTCCTCTATTGTGATACTCTTCTTGCAGGTCGCTAATATAACCATCTTAGAAAATATGTCCACTACCACAAATACACATTCATTACCATGATTGGTAGAAGTGAGGCTAGACGGATAGTCCATGGAGATGGAATCCTAGGGCTGGTTGGGAGTAGGCAGAGGAGTGTACATACCTTGCTTCTTCATGGTTGGCTTGGCGATGGAACAGGTAGTGCAGGATATGATATATTTTCCAACATCTTGTTAGAGTTTTGGCCAACAAAAGTACTTCTAGAGTACAACCAATGCTTTTTCCACACCAACGTGTCATGCGACCCCACTGTAGTGTGCCTCCCAAATAATCTTGGAATACTTTCTTGAAGAAACACAAAGGTGGCCTAGATAGCACAATAATCAGTCTTGGAGGTGGAAATAAGGAACTTTCTAGCCATCCACTAGAATCATGTATGTGGTGGCAATATTTGGATCAATTTTTTTATAGTTATGGCCATCCAAAGGTCTCGTGGCCAAAAGAGTTGAGAATAGTAGTTAGTGCTACAATTGGGGGGCAGCCGAGGAAATTTGCAACATGATTGGTGTGCCATTTTTGTATTTAATGTTCAAGTGGATTTTTTGCATATATGTAGACCACTTTTGATGGAGATTGTTCTGCAACTTCCCTTATGTCTATATAGACTGAAGAGGTTAGTGATCAGTGTGGATGATTGTCTTCTTCCCCAAAATGTAATGTTTACATTTCCAACAAGCCTGCATGATAAAATACATCTCTTTACCATAGGTGGGGTACTTCCAAATTCTATCAAAAATTGTCTCACTGTGATAGGCCACTGAATGCTCGTGTTGGGTGAGGACTGACCCAATATCATAATCAGAGGCGTCTATCTCAATTTCAAATACTTCATATCGATATTGCTGAAATACTTGGCCACCTTGAGCTAGTCTAGAAGGTCATAAATCTGTGGGATTGGATACAGTTCCTTGCAGTGATTTTTTTTTAACATCTGATAATGAATGCAAAGCCTCCAACTCCCATCCTTCTTCTGTACAAGTACAATCGAGCTCCCATAGGGTGAGGAACTTGGTCAGATGTTCCCTTTTGCAACAACTCCTAGATCTAATGCTTGATCTTTTCATTTTCCAGAATGGAGCGACGATATATCGATTCATTGGGTAGAGGTGCTATGGGAGTCATATCGATTGAATTCTTGACCTGACAGTGAAAGGGTACCCCTATGGGTGAGGAGAAGGTGTTCGTGTATTCTTCCATGGCCTTACCCACCTGTTTATGTTGCATGGAGGAATCCTTCCCAGGGACCATGCATGTGGCCATGATCTTCTCATTACTTTGAGAGTGAATCTGAAATAAAAAAAATTCCTGGTTTGGGAGATGATCTTACTACATTGCTTAGAAGAGATCAAAGGGATGGTGGTAGGCGGGGCAACCTTCGGTATCATGTATAACTTATTTCCAAAAGTAATAATAACAGTGTTAGGCTTATAATATTACATAACATGATGCTTCCACAAGTATGGTTGGCCTAATAATACATCACAAACTTCAAGAGGACCAACATCACACAATACCTCATCCATGAAGAGATTGATGTTGTAAGGAGGGTGTCAATGTTGGCTGACACAGAGATCTCGTCCTTGGTGAAGCCACCTGATTGTGTATGGCTGCAGGTGTGGTGTACTCAGTAGGCCCAATCGATTCATGAACTTTGTTGAAATGAGGTTATTTTGGCTCTTTCTATAAATAATGAACTGTAGTGGAGAACCCTTTACCCACATGTGTTATAGAAGAGATGATCCCCCTCCTTTGGATCTTCAGGCTCAATATTTTGGACCTTGGTGGTGGCATTAATAATCTACTTCCCTTTGTCATTCCCCTTGTCAGGTTTTGACTAAGAGTCGGAACATGCATCTAACTTTGAAGCCTTCAGCTTGGCCACTAATGACTGCTTGGCTCGATACTCACTTGTGTTCTGAGTGGGGATCTTATGGAACTCATACCACTTTCATGTGTCCTTATTTTTCTTCATGGTGTTGTTCTTTTCTTGCGGCTTCGAAAAGTTTTCCCGGGTCACTCTGCCTTTGATTTGTCCTTAGTTCTATGGTTTGGGGGCACATTTCCCTTTCTTTGGATTTTAAAATCTAGAGTCTCACTTATTCTATTTAAATTTTTACTCAATATTGACAATGTATCGATAGGAGACACTAATCAAGGAGATGTCCATGAACTCCATCTCATCTTGGATGTATTTTTATAGATATTCGTGGTACTTGAGTGTCAGATGCCGCTCAAAATAATTAATATCCAACTTCGTAAGAAGGGTATGAAAAATGTTTGTGAACTCTCGCACGTCTTGGTCCCTTCCCTGCAGCAATTTGGTCCACTTTATGTACTTATATTCATAGCTCCCAACAGGGTAATACTGTTCCTTGATGGCGTCTCGAAAGGAATTAAAAGTGGGTATGACTGAAAACAATGAGGGTTCCCTCTCATCCCTCTGCTCATAGTAGGTTTCCCACCGGTACTTGACATTGGGGGAAAATTTTAGGAGTGAGAAAGTAATCTTTTCCATATTGGAAAAGTCATGAGCCGAAAAATATCCTTCCAACAAATTTAACCATTTATCTACAGAATTTGCATCTATCTATCCTTAAAATATGGGAATGTCAAAGTTGACTTGTACCTTAAAGGAAGTGGGGCCTCCAAGGTGGTTTTTGGATGAAGATGCGTCACCTTGTTGGCATCTGCCAAAGAATTTGTGAAAATGTTAGGTGTGTGTTATATTCTTTCCACATGGTTTTGTGCATGGGTTTGAACATGGTTTTAGGCATGATGGTTTTTGGCTCATGGTATTTTTGTAGATATGGTCAAGGAACTATGGTTATGTTCTAATACAAGGTTAATGGATTGGGGTTTATGAATTCTTTGGCATGTATATATATATGTGTTGTAACACTAAAAGGAATATAATGAAAAATCAAGTTGGTAGTTTCGGTTTGGGATCTAGGGGAAAATATCTGTGTATAAAATTTTAATATAATTATGTATTTCCTAGATTCTCTCGATCTAAAAATTATATGCCACTGTTAAATATAGAATCCTTCTACTAATTTGTGGAAATTTAATCGCCATTTGCGAACACATGAAGAAATATCAATCACACATAACATAGATGTTTTTGCCAGGAAAGCATAAAGCTAAAAACCCCACTATCATATATTATGTATATATCATGGATCATGAAACAATCTCATACAAAATCTAATCCAAGAGCTCATAGTACAATATGCAATCATCTCACATTGTCATACAAAAATTAGCAAATACATTTGCTAATTTATTGCCTCCTAACAGCCTGCCTGCACTGCGCAATCCCTGCTGATCACAATCCATGAATGAATGAGATAATTCCTTTCCTTCATTGTGCAATCCTCATTGTCATCTCCAATGTTTGTGTGGTTGCATGAGTGCACCCACTAATGTCAAAACAGATATTCAAATTGTCCCTTTCACCTATCTCTCAACTGGGTCTCCACTGGATCAGACATGGATGTAGTTAACAGTATTAAATCTTTAGTTTCATGTGAGATCACTCCATGTGAATTAATTTATTATTTACTTGACTGATCTCTCACTGGTGTATCTTTAGCTACAAATAGTTACAACTAGCGCAATTGGGTTTAACTCACTTAACTGAGTTAAACTAATTTACAACTCACATAACTACACATCCAACTCTGTTACAACTTCGAATCACTCAGTTACAACTAAGTCCACTTGCATGTCCCACCAACCAACCTTAGAACTCGAAATTCCTTCAGCTAACTGGTTTTCCACTTCAGTAAACTGAAATCAAGTGCTTCAAGAGAATAGATTAATATTTATTGTCCAATTATTATTAAGAGATAATAATAATCGACATGCATTCTATTTTTAGACAGGCAATCTTTAAATAGACTTTGCACATGCATCTAAAAATAGAACCTCATCTATAAATAGAATGTTCTCATCATTCTAAAAATAGACTACTGCTGTAAATAGAATTTGCTCACCATTCTAAAAATAGACATACACCTAAAAATAGCCTGCTGGCCCCATCTAGTGTAGGTGCTTAATTTTCACTAGGATCATCATCTTGTTGAATCTCAACAATCCCTCTCAACAAGAAAGGGATTATCCTTCACCCTGATCCTATCTCTATGGTATTTGAATTTTCTCCTGGTGAGCGCCTTTGTCAAAATATCTACATCCTGATCTTCCATAGGAATGTACTGAAGCAACATGATATTCCGCTGCACACAATCTCTGATATGATGATACTAGATATATATATGCTTAGATCTATCATGAAACACGGGATTAATCAAGAGTTTAATGCAACTCTGATTATCACAATGAATCATTGTAGGATCTAAATGAGAACCAAACAAGCCAACCAAGATCTTTCTCATCCAGATAGCCTCGCATGCAGCTTGACTTGTTGCCATGTATTCTGCTTCCACTGGACTGAGTGCCACAGATCTTTATTTCCTGTTGTACCAAGAAACAACTATAGATCTGATACTGAAGACCCCTCCTGATGTGCTCTTTTTGTCCATTGGGCTGCCCGCCAAATCTGCATCCATGAAGCAATGCAACTTCACCTCATTCGTCTGCCTATACCATAAGCCATACTCAGATGTGCCCCTGAGATATCTCAGGACATGTTTACCCGCCTTCCAAAATATCTTGGTAGGCTGAACCATCGCTTGACTAAGTTGGTTCACCACATAGCATATGTCCAAACTTGTATTTACTTAATACATTAGCGAACCCACTAACTGTTGATATACAATAGCATCCACTACCTCTCCAGATGTAGCGTCCTCTTTCCTCTAGTTTCCTAGAAGAGGAGTATCCATGGGTTTGCAGCCCTCCATGTGAAACTCACCCAGTATCTCCTACTTGCCTTGAGACACAAAAATTTCACCATCTTGCTGCCATATTTCCAATCCAATGAAATAATGAAGGAGGCCCATATCATTCATCTCAAACTCCTTTTCAAGGTCCTCTTTGCATGAGTGTATCACCTGCTCATCACTAGTCAGTATTAAATCATCAACATAAAGAAAAATGATTAAAATCTTACCCTCCACCACAATATGGTATAATTTTTCATCCGCCTCACTCTTGGTGAAGCCAAGTTCGGTGAAATATTTGTTGATCCGAGTATATCAAGCACGGGGTGCTTACTTCAGCCCATACAGCGCTCTTTTGAGTTTGCACACATGCGAATCGTTGCTGAAGATCTCAAATCCTTTAGGTTTCTCAATTTACACTTCTTCCTCAATGATCCCATTAAGGAATGCAGTCTTCACATCCATCTGATGAATGTGCCAACCCATTTGTGCTGAGATAGCAAGGATGGTCCTTATGGAAGAATATCGTGCGACAGGTGCAAAGGTTTATTCATAATCAATCCCCTCGATCTGTGAGAAGCCCTACACCACAAATCTAGCCCTGTATTTCTCAACACTCCCTTCAACAGCTTGCTTTACCTTGTAGATCCATCTTGAACCTACCATTCATTTATCAACCATCCTTGGAACAATTTCCCAAGCACTATTTCTGACAATGGAGTCATACTCCTCCACCATTTCATCTACCCATGTGGGCTCTTGCACTAGTTCCTGAAAGGAAGATGGCATACTCACAATACATTTTCTCATGAGAGCCATGTATCTAGTGAAATGATTAGGAGGTTGTCTCTGTCTACGCTATGAAGTAGGGGCTCCTACATTCTATGCCGCATCAAGCTTCAGCCTCTCAGCTTCTATGGTACGCCTTCTGCCAGTTCTGATGTTTGGCTCTATGTGAGTGGACTCCTCCACTTCATGAACCTCCTCCTGTGGTTGATCCACATCTAGAGACTCATCTTTGGGAACCAAATTTCCTCCTCTGCATGTAATTCCAGCTCCCTCTTAAACGACAACTTCATGGCTTTCTCCCCATTGAATTTTATATCCCGTCGCACCACATTCATTTGATTGTTTGGAAAATAGACACGATAATTATGGGGTGTTTTTGTGTACCCCACAAATATCCCAACTTTAGCAGTCAGCTCTAGCTTCTTCATGGAATTCTTGGTCACATGCACATAAACAGATGAGCCAAAAATCTTAAAGTGAGAAAATTCGGGTTTCTTACCAGTAAAAGCTTCTTCAGGTGTACTCATGCCAAGTTCTCTATGAGGAAAATGGTTTTTCACATAAATTGTCGTTTTGCATGCTTCTGCCCACAAATGCATTGGTAGGCCCTGATCATGCAGCATTTCTTGTGCCGCACCCACGATCATTTTGTTCTTCCTCTCCACGACCCCATTTTTTTGTGGGTTATGAGGTGCTATGAGTTATCTTTGAATTCCTTCTTTGCTACAAAAGTATTTGAATTCATTCGAGATGTATTCTCCACCATTATCACTCCACAGAGCTTTCACTTGCTTCCTCGACTCTTTCTCAACCCATGCCTTAAACTCATAGAAATTTGAGAATGTTTAATCCTTCTTCTGCATGAAGAATATCCAGCATTTATGAGAAAATTCATCAACAAAAATAAAATAATACCTGTGTTTTTCTATTGAAGCAACTGATAATGGTCCACACACGTCTGTGTGAACACTCTCCAGGATCACCGAAGCATGGTTCTCCTTTTCATGAAAGGTGGACTTTACATACTTCCCCATGGTGTAACCCTTGCACTGATATAACTGAGCAAGTGTTCCCATTAGAAGTCCAGTAGATATTTTCTACATGACTTTCAAGGCTCCATGATGAAGATGGCCCAATCGCTTGTTCCATAATTTTCCCTCATCCCAGCTCACCACTTTTTCTGCCTTACCCATCATGGCAACGCAACCTTCCATCTCCAGCTTGTAGAGATTCTTGATGCGAATCCCTATAATCTTGGCTTGAACTATTGTTTTATGTCATAGGAAAGCTTTTACATTGTTGAAAACAACGTCATAGCCTCTGTCCTCCAACATCGTGACTGAGACCAAGTTTTTCTTTAGACCTGGAACATGCATAGAATCTTTCAATTGAAATGGTTTACCTAACTCCCTCTCAAAGGTAATGGTACCAATGTCGGTCACATTGTATCGTCCATCGTCGCCCCATCTCTATATGCATTTGGAGATATTTCTCCTCCAAGTCACTGAAAATCTCCTTATCTCTGGTCATGTGGAAGGAAGCACCACTATAAAGTTACCACACTGATCCCATTGTGCTTGATACCAAGCATGTGATTAAAGAGAAATGAAGTCAAAATTGTGAGGTAAGGGCCTCACCAGTTGCAGCTCCAGCAGCCTTCTTGTTCTTCTTCTTCTATGGGCAGTTAGTGGCGAGATGCCCATGTTCGTGACAGAGAAAACACTTCACCTTGGAAAAATCCAGTTCCTTACCTTTAGACTCTGATTTTGAATGGAATTTCTTCCCTTTTCCTTTCCTTGCCTTGGTAGCGAAAGCACAATCCTCTTCATCATCATGCTTTGATGAAGAGCCATCTCTGGTGTTCCGCCTGAACTCCTCCTGCACAAGATCTGA
The DNA here is from genome assembly GCA_034641835.2 of Pinus albicaulis. Lineage (NCBI taxonomy): Eukaryota > Viridiplantae > Streptophyta > Pinopsida > Pinales > Pinaceae > Pinus > Pinus albicaulis. The sequence continues at coordinate 537,467,440 of CM076582.1, read as the reverse complement.
CCACATTTGTTCCTAATCCAGCATTTTTTCTCGTCCGTTGACAGAGTCTTGATAACTGTGCCAACTCTTAGGAAGTCCCAAGAGAGCAAAGCTCACAAAATCATCATCAGGAATTGTGATTCTCACACTCCCCATCTCATCCTGACATTGGAAAAACTTTGTGAGATACTTAGGAATATTGTCACCCTTCTCCATCTTGATCTTTCTGAGTTTATCCTTCAGCGCCAATTTTCTATGGTAGTATCTGCTTTGGAAAAGATCCGTCAAAGCCTTCCACATAACAAATGGAGTGGCTTTCCCATGAATTCTTGAGACAATGTGGTCTCGTACACCTTCCAACAGAATCCTTCTCTTCGCTACTTTCTTTTGCCATGCATCAAGTAATGCAGCATCTGTCGAAGTGGGCTCAGAAACATCACCGTCGATGAATTCCTTCAAGCCATTATCTTCAAGCACCGCCTCCATCCTATCCTTCTATGAAATGTAGTTCAAGCTACCCTCGAGTGCATACTCTAGCCACAAAAAATTCGAATTGTTTCCACCAAAAAACTCATCTACTGCTTCAAAATTCCAATCTTCTTTGCTCTAATACCATGTAGAAAATTTTAATATAATTATGCATTGCCTGGATTCTCCTAATCTAACAATTATATGCCACTATTAAATACATAATCCTTCTACTAAAATATTTGTGGAAATTTAATTGCCAATTGCAAACACATGAAGAAATATCAATCACACATAACACAAATGTTTTTACCGGGAAATCATAAAGCTAAAAACCCCACTATTATATATTATGTATATATCATGGATCATGAAACAATCTCATACAAAGCTCTAATCCAAGAGCTCTCAGTACAATATAGAATCATCTCACACTGTCATATAAAAATTGGCAAATACATGCGCCAATTTACTGCCTCCTGATAGCCTGCCTCCACTACGCAATCCCTGCTGATCACAATCCCTAAATGAATGAGATACTGCCTTTCCTTGACTGTACAATCCTCATTGGCATCTTCAATGTGTGTGTGGTTGCATGAGTGCACCCACTAATGTGACAACAGATAGTCAAATTGTCCCTTTCACCTATCTCTCAACTGGGTCTCCACTGGATCTGACATGCATGTAGTTAACAGTAGTAAATCTTTAGTTTCATGTGAGATCACTCCATGTGAATTAATTCAATATTTAGCTCACTAATCTCTCACTAGTGTATCTTTAGTTACAACTAGCTACAACTATCACAATTGAGTTTAACTCACTTAACTGAGTTAAACTACTTTACAACTCACATAACTACACATCCAACTCTGTTACAACTTCGAATCATTTAGTTACAACTAATTCCACTTGCATGTCCCACCAACCAACCTTATAACTCGAAATTCCTTAAGCTAACTGGTTTGTCACTTCAGTTAACTAAAATCAAGTGCTTCAAGAGAATAGATTAATATTTATTGTCCAATTATTATTAAGAGATAATAATAATCAACATGCATTCTATTTTTAGACATGTGATCTATAAATAGACTTCGCACATGCATCTAAAAATAGAACCTCATCTATAATTATAATTTTCTCACCATTCTAAAAATAGACTCCCACTATAAATAGAATTTGCTCACCATTCTAAAAATAGACACACCTAAAAAAAGCCTATGGACCCCACCTAGTGTAGGTGCTTAATTTTCACTAGGATCATCATCTTGTTGAATCTCAACACTCCGTGTCTATCTATTTTATGTTTTATGCTCTCGTTATTCTTTACTTCTTGTTTTTTAAGAATTTGTTTGCAGATAATTTCTGTACAGGATTAAAACTTACATTTTGTATCATAGTTGTTTCGGCTTCAAGGGGACGCCTTTGCTGTTGAGGGGTTTTTTTCTTGGGCCTATGGTAGACCCTGTTCATTGGGAGATCTATGAGAAAAATTCTTGCGGTGAAAGAAGATGGTGAGTAGTGGAAATATAGAGATAGAGAAATATAATGGTCATATTTTTGAGTTGTGGAAGCTCAAGATGGAGGATATGTTGGTGGATAAATATCAATGGATCGTGGTAGATTTGGGTAATAAACCAACGACAATGTCATATGAAGACTGGGTGAATTTTCATCGGAAGGAAAAGAGCACAATACGGTTGTGTATCTCAGATTCAATATTATTGAATGTATCTGGGGAAGTTACGATGAAGACTTTGTGGGTCAATTTAGGGACTTTGTACCAATCTAAGTCTCTGGTGAATAAATTATTCTCGCGGAAAAATTTGTATAACCTGAGGATGAAGAGTGGAGACTCAGTAACAGAGCATCTGAATGCCTTCAATAATGTGATAAATCAGTTTTCATTTTTTGATATTAAAATCTCAGATGAAGATAAGTGCATCATTTTTTTGTGTTCTCTACCAAATTCATAAGATAGTATGGTTATTGCAATAGGTAGCAATACAACTACCTTAAATTTTGCTGAAATTGTCTTAGCCTTGTTTTCGAAGGAAATGAGATGGAAAAATATGGAGGGCCATATTGGAGATGCCTTATATGTATGAGGAATGTCCCAGAACATAAAAAAAATAATGTTTCGAGTGGGAGATCTAAATCTCCAGGAAAGCTTGTAAAGGTGTGTTGGAAATGCAGAAAGGAGGGCACTTCAAAAAGAACTGCATATCTAAAGCCCTTGAGAAAGGAAATGGATTTGATGATTCTCCTTCTACAGAGGTGAAAACTACCTCAGATGAAAGTGGGGGTGTGTATTTGGCTTATTCTTCAAATACACATGTAGATCATGAGGCATGGTTGATTGACTCAAGTGCATCCTTTCACTTCACTCCCCATAGGGAGTGGTTCTGCGAGTATGAGAAGTATGATGGTGGTCATGTCTTATTAGTGGATTATAGGAAGGAAAAAATTGTCAAATGTGGAAAATTCAAGCTGAAGTTGCAGGGTGGAAGGATTAGAACACTCCCCGGTGTTCTGCATATTCATGCATCAGCCATAAATTTGATTTTTATAAGTAAGATGGATGATGCAGGTGTAATGTGTTCGAGAAAGATACCTGCAAGATGGTTCAGGAAGCACTGGTATTAATGTGGGGATTACAGATTGGAAATATGTACAAGCTTCTGGGTAGCACTATTATTGATGGGTGAAACAGTTCTATGGTTCTTGAAAGTGGAGCAAAAAGACTAGTGGTCTTTGGAGAAAAGACCATGCTATGGAATCAAAGGCTTCGACATATTGGAGAGAAGGGCCTTCAGATACTACATGGTAATGGTATGGTAGAAGGTATTTCTAATTTCTCTTTGGATTTTGATTTATGTGAACAATGTTTATATGGGAAGCAGAATCGGGTGAGTTTTCCTTTTGGTGCTAAGAGGGTGAACAAGATATTAGAGCTTGTGCACAGTGATGTGCTTGGACCTGTGTCAGTCCCATCTCTGGGTAAGTTTGTGTACTATGTTTCATTTATAGATGAATTCTCAAGGAATACATGGATTTATTTCTTGAGGAAGAAATCTGAAGTCTTTGACAGATTTAAATAATTTAAGGCTCTGGTGAAAAACTAGATAGAGAAGAAGATAAAGGTGTTGAGGACAGATAATGTTGGAGATTTATGCAAGAAGGAATTTGAGCTAGAGTTCTGTAAGAAGTGTGGTATAAGAAGACAGAATACTACTCCATACACACCTCATCAAAACAAAGTTGCATAAATAATGAACAGAACGTTGATGGAAAATGTAAGAAGCATGCTCAGTGGTATCGGGTTAGGACATGAATTTTGGGCAGAGGCAGTGGAGATTGCATGTTACCTGGTTAATAGATCACCTACATCAGCGTTGGAGGATAAGACTCTACATGAGGTATGGACTGGTAAGAAACCCTCTCATTCACATTTGAGGGTATTTGGATGTGATGCTTATGTACATGTTCCAAAGGAGAAAAGGACCAAGTTGGATAATAAATTTGAAAGGTGCATCTTTATTGGGTATAAGGATGGTTTAAAAGGTTACAAGATTTGGAACCCAGAAACAAAGAAGGTTGTGTACAACCGAGATGTGGTGTTTAGAGAGGTGAAATATGTTGTTAAACATGAATTCCTACCAAAGGAACTTGAAAATATAGAGTTTGAGCTAAAGGAGGAAGGACCAGAGTCTACAACATAACAAGATTTATAAGAGGAAGAGCCACAAACTCCAGCTGTGAGAAGACCAGTTCAAGAAAGAAGGCAACCATAAAGGTATATTCCATCTTCTTTCTATTCAAATTTTTCTTTAAATATCACTGATGATGATCCCAAAGCTTTCAGAGAGGTAGTGGATTCATAGGATGGAAAACTCTGGAAGGAGACCATGGTTGATGAAATGGAATATTTGCACAAAATTGAGGCATGGGATCTAGTGGATTTGTTATCTGGAAGGAATCCCATTGGGATAAATTGGGTGTTTAAGAAGAAGACGAATGCATAAGGCAAGATGGAGAAATGCAAAGCTCGGTTAGTAGCAAAAGGTTATTCCCAAGTGTTGGGAATTCATTTTGTTGATATTTTTTCTCATGTTTCCAAGGTTACTTTTATTAGATTACTTTTATGTGTTGTTGTTGAATTTGATTTTTAGGTAGAACAGATGGATGTGAAGACAAAATTTCTTCACGGGGATCTGGAAGAGGATATATACATGAAGCAACCTGGAGGTTTTGCTATGAAGGGTAAGAAAGAACTAGTATGCAGGTTAAAAAATTCTTTGTATGGGTTAAAACAGTCACCAAGGATGTAGTATCAGAAATTTGATACCTATATACGGGGACTTGGATTCACCAAAAGCAAAGAGGATAATTGTGTGTTTTTTAAATTAATTGGTGACTGTGTTATTTATTTGGTCTTGTATGTGGATGATATGTTGCTAATTGGAAATGAAAAAGAAATTATCCAAGATTTGAAGACCCAATTTTTCTCCAAATTTGACATGAAGGATCTTGGTGCTAGAAACTATATTTTGGGCATGGAAATTAAGAGAGATTGGGAAAAGAGGAAGATCTGGTTAAACCAGAGGAATTATGTCGATACAATATTGAAGAGGTTCAATATGCAGGAGAGTAAACCTACGAAGGTTCCTATTCTTGTAGGTGTAAAGCTATATGTTGAACAATGTCCCAAGACACATGAAGAAGAGGAGGATATGGCCCATGTTCCATATGCAAGTGCAGTGGGTAGCCTAATGTATGCAATGGTATGTACTAGACCATACATTGCACATGCAGTGGGAGTATTGAGAAATTTTATGTCAAAACCAAGGAAGGAGCATTGGACAGCAGTGAAGCGGGTTTTCATATATTTGTGTGGCACTAGTGATTATGGTTTGTGCTACCAGGGAAGACTAGGATTGGATAGAGTTTTTAAAATCTGTGGTTTTGTTGATACAGAATGGGTTGGAGATCTGGAACATAGAAGATCTACAAGTGAGTATGTGTTTAGCCAATTTAGAGGTGCAATAAGTTAGATGAGTAAAAGACATTCTGTAGTGGCTCTGCCAACTATAGAGGCAAAATACACGGCATCCACTCATGCAAGCAAGGAAGGAATTTGGTTGCAAAGATTTTTTCAAGTATGGGGTTGGTGCAGTGAGCTAGAAGGATAGACTGTGATAGCCAAAGTGAAATTTTATTGGCTAAGAACCCTTCTTATCATTCAAAGACAAAGCACATTGATGTTCAATATCACTTTGTGAGAGATATGGTTGAGGATAAAAAGGTGTTGCTGGTAAAGATGGACACTTTGAAGAATGTTCCAGATGCATTGACGAGGTCTGTGAGCACCAATCATTTATCTTGATGTAGAGAAACAATGGCCATTGCAAGGTTTGATCAATGAATAAGCTCTACTGTGGCCTCCAATGGAAATAAAAAAACAAATGGGAGAATGTTGGGTGTGCATTATATTCTTTCGATGATTAGAAGAATGGTGGGTGTGGGCAAAAAAAAATGGACCCTATTTTGTGTGGGTGGACCCGCCTATGGTTTTTTGCATGGGTTTGCACATGGTTTTGGGCATGACGGTTTTCGGATCATGGTATTTTTGTAGATCCGGTCAAGGAACTATGGTTATGTCCTAATCCAGGGTTAATGGATTGGGGTTTGTGAATGTTTCAATATGTATATATATGTGTTGTAACATTAAAATGAATATAATGAAAAATCAAGCTGGTAGTCCCGATTTGGGATCCAAGGGAAAATATATGTGTATATATATTTTCTGTTTTATGCTCTTGTTATTTTTTATTTTCTGTTTTTTAAGAATTTGTTTGCAGATAATTTATGTTTAGGGTTAAAACCTACAGAAAATTTATCCATCATCGTGTTCCTCTGTCGCTCGAGGGATTCTTCGAGAAATATTTTGAAAGGATATTTTTCTCCCTCGCCTTCCTTTTCTTCCACCATGGGAGGTCGTCGGGTTCGGTGAGGTTGGTATTGCAAAGGTTCAACCAATTCGAGCCCTAACTCCTTATACCCAGACCTCATTGGGGACATGCACAGAAAAATAGAGAAAGAGAAGGTTGCTCTGATACCACATATCCATATTTATGTAGGAACGAAATGAAATACAAATTTAAATAGAAACACATAGCTACAACAAAAAATGAACTTCAATTCATTGATAACAAAATACAGAATATTTTTACATGCAGAATCGAAATACACTAGCTTAAACGATGGTGGTTTATCTATAAGAAGAGATGTGATGGCTAAATTCCTTTGGAACTATGCTACAATCAAGGTCGAAGGCCTATTTATTATTTAGAAACAATGGAAAGCCCTAAACATCCAAAAACCTAACCCTAGGAGATGAAGTTCCAAAAGTTTGTGGGCCCCGTTGGGGTAAATTGGTAAATCAACTTCCCGGGGGTCGTAGCATTAGCATATGATCTTCGTTTGATGTGTACGATACCTCGTTAGAAATATCTATATGAGGACTACAAATTTAGACTAAAAACCAATTCCATAGGTACACGTTTTCCCATTTTCCAAAAAAAAAATCGTTTAGGGCCTCAAAACGGCTCTGAAAGTTCTGGACCTGAAAAACTACTAAAAATAGTAAATTGTGCTACAAATAAGGAAACTAAAAGAAAAAATGGTGGGGGTCCAAGTGGAATAGGTGGGTAGCCATTAATATCCACCTGGATCATTTCTAGATTCGCTTTGGTTTGATTTTATATATATGTATAGTGTTCATGTTCACTTTGAGGCTAAAGTTGTGGAGTTTATTCTTTGATGGTTGTTTCACTCAACTATGTTTATTTACATGAAGCTCAAGTGACCCTTGATAATTGTCATGGAATTGGAAATAGAAACCAAAGGGATATAATTATAATTTTGCATTTGAATATTTGCAAAGAAAAGGCTGCTATAGAATATGAAATTTTGTACTAGCCTTAACTTCAAAGCTTTTTTTAATTATTTTAATACTCATGAGCTATGTTTAATTCAAATGCATTTATATTTAAAGTATACATATGTTCAATATCATTTATCAATCATGGTTAATGGTTGTTTATTTAATTTTGACGGTTTTTCTATCCACTCATGTCTCTCAACCATGGTATAATTTTGAAACCTAAGTCTATGGCCCTGGTTTTGGGGTAATTCACACCGAAAATTCTCGATCCTAAACTTAATAATTCACAGGAGGGGTAGGTCTAAAGTATCATTGTGATAATATGTCAAATGGACTTACGATCTCGATTGTCTCCATGTGTCTTGATATAACAATGGTCCTATTCAAACTTGTCCTTGTGGTACTATGTAATGGTTTATCGTCAATATTCCTACCTCAAGACAAATGATTAGGGATTTTCCCCAATTTGATCTATCTCGACTTTGTAATTCTCTTCTAGATTCTTCCCTATCAAGAGTGTTGGTTAGGGTTTTTAGGGTTTCATTTGGCCACGTGTCTCTTTGTTGGTTTTGAAATTTTGGTTCTCCTATCTCCCATCTATGTCATGATTTACCCGAACAGAGACTGTGGGCACAGTCTTGCTTGAGGATTATGAGGAAGGTGCAGAACTCATTCGAACCATGGGTTGGTATGAGTTCCTGCAACTCTTTCAAGGTTTTAATCAAAGTGTGGCTAAATGCTTCACTCCTACATTTGATGGTCACAAAGCCAAAGTAGGAGATGTGGACATGATAATTGATGTCAATTTCATTTCCGAAGTGACCCATCTTCTTGTTGAGGGTAAAACTTGGTCCAAAAATCGTAAGGTTTCAAATATTCCATGGATATAGTTGTTGGCAAAAGAAAGGGTATTTCTATCACATCAAAGGAAATTATCTGGGAAATAGGTATTCCAATTTTCCTCTATAACATGGGTCTTCTAGTTTCTAGATAACCCATATCTTGGTCCATTCCTGTTGAATATTGCAAGGAAAATGATAGCATATTGGGATAATCCTTCAAAGGCACTGAAATATATTGTGAAAGCATCAAAATTATTTAATAAGTTTGTAGATGGAAACCCAAATTTGGAAATGATGATAAGTTTGCATGTTTTGGATGCAATTCACTGTAGTTCAACTCAATATGAGTAGGTAATGAGAACAAACAGGGGCATAGGGAACTAGGTGGACTCCACAACATCAAGAAGAGTAACTGATCTTGCACGAAACCACTTTAGAATCTCACAATTCCATTATGGATTGTTCTAACTACCTTAGGATTTTGATTTTGTAGTAGATGTGCGGTGCCTAAATGAGGGCTGCACTTAGCAACTTGTTTCTCACACCCAATCAAGGTGCGTTCTTTACTACTTACAGCCCAAGAACCATATATTGGTTGTTGGATGACCAATGGAAGTATAGAAAAACATAGGGACTAGATATGATAAATCTTGAGAGTTCGATTACTAATATTGATAATGTTAGCACGATTCTTTGCTAAGTCATGAGTCCATTCCATAGTTTTGTTTTTAGGATTAAAGTTCAAAAAATTTCAAAATTTAAAAAAAAAAATTAGGTGCTACTGGAATTTCCGAAAGTGCCAGTTTTTTAAGCCTTTCGGACAAACTGTTGTTTCATGTTTCTGTCTTTTTATTTTTATTTTCCGATGTTGTCGGAATTTCCGGAATCATACTTTGTTTTTTAAATACAGCGGAAAAGTGCATCAGCTTTAGTTATACAACGTGTTGTAGGGTTAATGCGCATCAAATATTTTTTTAAATATTTCAGGATCTAATGAGAGGTGTTGTATTATTGTCAGTTAACTAAGGTCAAGTCGTTGTATACGTTGAGTCACATGTGTCATCTACAGTTAATGACCTAATCATTTCTTGTCATGCCTTTCTACACCAAGTCATTCATCCATACATTAAGGCACTTATTTTTTTGAGTTAAAGGGATAGTGGTGATCACACCGCACACCATAACCGTTCTATTGGCCACACAACAGTGCTGCCGGAAATTTCGGCCAATCAACAACACAGTTTGCGGAGGTGACTGTATGTCATCAAAGACACTTGCCATAAGCTATATGGAGCTCCCATATGGAAAGCGCAACCAACTGAAGGTGGTGATGGTGTGTCACATGGTGCACATCATGATCATGGATCTTTTAATAATGGAGGGTGATTTGCATGGGTTGGTGAACCAAATTTAGTTTTAAAACCACAAGAAAAACATGAATGTTTTCATTTGAATTCTAAGCTACTGGATTCGAATTTGCCGAGATTTATAGTTGGAGAATAAGTCTGGATTTCAGACAAGATTACATAGAAGAACAAATGCCACACCTGTAAGGTAAACTCTTCCTATTTTTCCACCTATCATTTGCAGGAGACATAGTCATTTATTTTTCTTGAGATGACTAAAATAGTTGGTAAGATAAATCGAATACAGCCACAGGGTGCAGATTTGGTTGATGTTAATCCAAGGGTAATAATTTTTTTTATGCAGCCATGATGGTATCCTCTTTGAACTAGGTTGGGAATCTCACATTCAGGAGTTGCTCTAGAGTTTTCTAATTATTTTAATGGATAGGAGGCTACAGCTTATGGCCTCACTTTGCAGGTTTCTGAAGACTCCATTGCTGAAGCCTTTAACCTTCCCCAAGAAGGAGAAAAGTGGTTCATGGGACAAGTTATCACAGGAGCTGATCTAAATAGCTTCCTCAAGGATTCTTATAGATATTCAAACTGAGAAAAAGGCATCCCAATCAGCTACATTAAGAATGATTGGACAGAAGAAATCAATCTTATCAAGATATACCTCACACGTGAAATTAGTTATATAGTGGTATTCCTCTATCACATAAGGTTTCTCTTTTAAATTGCAGGGATGAAGACATTGAATATACCATTTTTCTTGTTGAAAAATTTCACCAAGATGTCAGCAAGGGTTCAAACCCATAATGAAGTTTTTGAGTACATCTTGTATCATCAATATTTGATAAAATTTCTGGTTAAGAAGAGTTGAGGAAGAGAAACCAGACTTGGGATCATTTTCTATTCTATAGGGCAGGCCAACCTGCGTGTATACCTCTAGTTCCAAAACCTAATCCTCATCCTGCAAATAGAAGAACAAAAAGAAATGCCTAGAAATAAAACATTCATAAAAATACAAAGGTAAGAAATAGAAATTTTTTGCAGGCAAAATTGAAAGAAAGGTGGAAAAAGGAGAGAGATCCTCAGCAAGCAAGCCCAATTCCATGAATATAGTACCCCTTGTTCCTCCATTTTCAAATGTATATACTAGAGCCAGAAGAGGAAGGTATTCAACAACAGATAAGTCAAAAGCGCAAGTGCTACCAAAAATTCTAGAAGCACCTATTCCGAAAAAGTTGCAGAAGGAGTATCAGCCTACAACATCAGATGAAGAACTCCTTAAGGATGCTACATATGAAGTCAACAACAAAAATAAGAAAGAAGAAGCTAAACCTATTGTTGGTACTAGAAAGAGGCACACAAGAGAGAGAAATAATTTTATACTTAAACCCAAGGCACTTCTCAAGCCAAGCCTATTGACAGAAGTCATTGATGTTGAAGGGAAACCCGAAGGTTCAAATATAGAGAAGTCAGAGAAATCCATGAAGAAAAACAAGAACCTGACTCCTTCAGAACAGCACTAAGAGCCCTCAAAAAGAAGAAAAACATAGAAGGGCGCTAAGGAGGACAAAGACACTGTCAAGGAGGCCACTACAAGAGCAACCATATCCAGAACATCAGCTGTTAACAGTAAAACTGATTTAGATAAACTGACTGAAGCTATAACACACTTAGAGGAAAGGTAGAAAGGTTTTTGGTACTAATACCTTTTTTCCAATCAGTTATAAATTTTGAACAACAGCCTAAGTGTTATGGAATAAAAGTTAGCACAAAATTTTCAGCATTTTTCTGTGTATTTTGAAAAAGAAACAGGGTACTACCAGAATTTCCGACATCACCTGTTTTAACTAAATTTTGACACCTTTCAACAAGTTTTTATGAGCCAGTTAAGTATGGATAAAAACCCATAACTAAATGGATAATACAAATGATGGTGAGAGTAATTATGAGGTTGTTGGAGGTCTTATTAAATGAAGCTACATGGTTATTAAAGATCTAAGACACAAGGAGAAAATTCAGCGGAAAAAGGGGTAGAATGACATTACACTCAACATTCCAGCCCATAATTCTTCTCTTCTTCTTTCTCCATCTATCCTTTCTATTAGATTTAGAGAGGATAAGGATGTAAGTTCTTTTGACACATATGTTATGTTATAATTAATGTTTCCTTCTTTTTAGAAGAGATGGTGTTGGTTCATCTCTTGCTATATATAGCACTTGTAAATGCTATTTCCATGTTGGATGTTAGTCTACCTGAAGATTGAATATAATAATAAAAAAATTGCTTCATACTGGAGGATTTTGTGACTCAAGGAACATCTAATGTGTGGTTTGTATCTTTCCTTTGTTAATTTCTTCTAAAATATGAATTGCAGCAACTAGTGAAGTGTGAGTGAGAAGTTGTTAAAGGATTTAACAATAAATTATTTGCTTTCAGTTTTCTGCAAGTTATATGTGTGTAATAGAACATGTCAGTGAAGATTTCATAAGGATTTGTGGAATACTTTATACATGTAATCTATTTTCTAAGTGTTGTTTGATTAACATAAACAGAGTTTGTGTTAAAGGTCATCAGCATAGTTGTGTGACTGATTTAGGTTAGCAATATTTATTGAAATAGGTACCAGCTATTCATTTTATTCCACTCGTGTACTATACTCCCTATACTACCTTTTACCCACACAATTTATACTTGCACAGCTTGCCAAATGCATGAAAGTCTTAAAGAACATAAAATCATTTCAAAATCTTTGAGAAATTCATCCCACCACTCAAACAACCCCTTTAAAATTTGAAATGAACTATTATGTGTAAGACTTACTCCTTAAGCAGTCAAGGAGTGACTTCTTATGCTAACATATTTGGCGTCGTTGTCAGGGAGGAGAATTGAATTTTATCCCTAGGTGAATGACAAAGTTATAAGTCTGGTTCTGAGGTGTACAGTTCCAACTGTATTTTTAAACTGCTTTACACCTGAAGACTCCATTGAGAATTTTTGGCTTCTAGAAGGACTAGAACTAGCGCTAACCCATATTCCCCTTTTAGAGTCCTAGTTTTTTACCCTGAAAAGCTAATCAAGAAAAATATTAAACGAAATTTTGCCTCTACTAATATTGTTTTCTCAAAGGTTTTTCCTAAAGAAGTCCTACAAATTTTATCCCCTGATTTTGCAGAAAATTTTGTACCTCCCTTATTTTCCAACCAACAAACAATACCTACATCACAAGTTGGTGCTTCATCATCTGTTGTTCACAATCCACCAATTTTTGTTCCACAAATCCCAACTACTCACACCATGGCAGGTCCAAATCCACCCCCTAACTGAATGGATGAAATTGTTGTTTCATGGTACACCCCTTTGGTTTTACCTCAACCTATGAATGCATTACCTACAAGAGATTGTATTAAGTACATGTCTAAGTTTAGTAGTGAGGGAGAGGTAACAGTTGAAGATCACTTTCTGATTTTTATGCCTATGCTGACAATCTAAATATTGAGCATTAAGATGTCTGGATGAGAGTTTTTGTTTAGAGTCTTGAGGGTGATGTTAGAAAATGGTTCAGATCCTTGAAAATTGGTAGCATCACTAGAATCAAAACCCTATATGATACATTTTTAAGGAAATGGGGTGATAAGAAAGATTTTTTGTATTATATCACTAAATTTGGTGCAATAAAAATAAAATAAGGAGAACTCGTTTCTGATTTTTCCAAGAGATTCAATAAGATGTATAGAAAAATACCTACTGAAATCAAGCCTACTGAAGCTTCAGCCAAAATCACTTATGTTGGTGCCTTTGATCCTGATTTTTGTTTATTATTGAGAGAAAGAAGATCTGCAACACTAACACAAACGAAGGACAATGCACTGGAGGTAGAATCTAATGTATTAGCAGTTGATAAACTCAAAGGAGGGATTGACAGAGAAAAAAGAAAGAAAAAAGTTGAAGTTTATACTTTAGGAACTTCAGACATTGATCCTAAGTTAGATGAGCTAACCAAGATGGTCAAGTCATTGACTACTGAAATTTCCAAGCTCAAGATGGAAGCAAGACAGGATACTACCAGAAATGTTTCATTTGATCTGCCTAATAGGCAACAATTTAGAAGACCTAATATTCCTTAAATTTTGCAGCGAGTGAGGAGAGAGGTTGATGATCAAAACATTCAACCTCCATTGTAAAATGTTATATTTGATGATGAAGAGGAAGCTGAAAGGTTGGATAAGCCTGTTGATATCAATTTTCTAAGAGACAAAGAAGGGTTGATTCATCTTACACAAGCAGAGTATGAAGATTTCATGTCATATACTCAGAATACTTAAGTGGTTTCTGATCATTCCATGATTACAGTTGATCATAAAAGTAGATATAATCTCAAATAAAAAAAATTGATGATAATCCAAATCCTATTGCACAACCCAAGAAGAATAAGGACACAAAAAATATTCCAGCAGAAAAACAAGTTGAAAAACAAAAATTACCAGAAATTCCGGTAGCAGTCAATAATCCTTCACTTGAGGTAAAAATTGCTCACAAATTGCCCCCTGTTTTCAATTTTGAGAATGAATTACAAAAGATAAAGATTCATGTTCCTCTTCTAGAGCTCATGAAAAATGATGATTTCAAAAATACCTTTATGAAAGCTCTTCAACCTCCACCTACCGAAGTTGCTTCTGATTTTGTTAACCTTCAATATTACAAGCCCACTATTATTTTAGGTACATTGGTAGAAGACAGAGATGACGCTACCCCTCCTTTCTATATATCTTTGAATATTCATGAAAAGGTCTTGCATAATTGCCTAATGGACTATGGAGCCTCACATAATTTAATTCCCAAGGTAGTCATGGATGAACTAGGTCTTGAGGTAACTAGAGAGTACCAAGATCTCTACTCCTTTGATTCCCAGAAATTTCAATGCCTTGGTGTCATCAAATACCTTGCAATAAGCATTTTTCAGTTACCCATGAGAGGAATGGTGATGGATATTGTTGTATCTAACGTTCCTCCTAGGTTTGGCATGTTACTTTCTAGGTCATGGATTAGAAGGTTGGGAGGAACCTTGCAAATGGATCTCACTTATGCTACTGTCCTTGTTTTTGGAGGAGAACAAAGAAGACTTTATAGAGAAGCTCAGCTGACATATATCATTAGTGACAGAAAATACCCTACTAATCATCCAATTTATGCTAGAACTATTGTTGTTGGTTCAAGCATCTTACACATGGATAATGATGTCCTATCAGCGGAAAATTTTCAGGTTTCGAAGCCAGCCAAAAAAAATATCAATCATGAAGGTTCCCAGCTATGGAAAATGCACTTTGATGGTTCATGTTCTAGAGAAGGAGCTAGTGTAGGAATATTTCTCATTTCTCCTTTGAAAGAGAGCTACACTTTTTTTTCAAACTTGAATATGAAGCAACTAACAATGTGGCTGAGTATGAAGCTCTGTTGATTGGTTTAAAAACAACAAAGGAGATGAATATTTCAGAAATTTATGTTTTTGGATATGTTGAACTTATCATTTAGAAAATCAGAAATGTTTATCAAACTAAGAATCACAAACTTAGAGATTACCGGAATGCAGTATGGAGCATTGTAGAAGACTCATTCCTGGATTTTAACATCTTTTTTTTTCCAAGAGAAAGTAATATATTGGTTGACTCACTTTCTATTTCAGCAAGCTCACTCAAGTGTTTGATACCTATGAAGCTAAAATATGAAGTGGAGGTTAGGTTCAGACCTAGAATTCCTGATAATGTCAAGCATTGGAAATTTTTCAAGATGATAAAGAGATTAGAAGATTCATTGAATCTGTTCAAGAGTTTTTTCTCCTAAACATTGATCAAGATGAAGATATCATGAAGAATGATGTTGATTTGTAGGACACCTCAAATATGCAAAAGCATATTGTCGATCAACCTATCATTCAGCTACCTACCAATCACATTCCCAAGGGGTTAATCCCTCTTGAGAAGAGCTTTGATCAAAATGATGTTTCAATCAAACCACAATTGGCTGAAACAGAAGAAGAATTTGAATATTTCAATTTGGGCACAAAAAAAGAACCAAGGTATGTGAAGTTGTCAAAAGTTTAATCCGAAGAAATAAAGGTTGAATACCACAAGTTGTTATGTGAATTTTTTGATGTTTTTTCTTTGAGATATGAAGATCTTAAGACATATGATACAGTTATCATTGAGCATTGAATACCATTTAAAGATAGTAATAAGCCATTCAGGCATAAATTAAGGCAAATCAATCCATTATTATGACCAGTGATGGAGAATGAAGTTAAAAACTTTTGGATGCAAAAATCATCATTCCTTTGAGATATTCAGATTGGGTTGCTAATCTAGTTCCAGTAAGGAAGAAGAGTGGTGAAGTCAGGCTATGTATATATTTCAGAAATCTTAACAAATGCTCCAAGAAAGATAACTATCATTTGCCAAAGATGGAGCATATTCTTCAAAAGGTAATTGGTTTAGACATAATTTCTATGTTAGATGGTTTCTCCAGGTACAATCAAGTTTCAGTTTGGCCCGAAGACCAAGAGAAGAAAAAATTCACTACTCCTTGGGGAACATTCATGTATGCAAAGATGCCATATGGGATTATGAATGTCGGAGCTAGTTTTTAGCGTGCTATGGAATTTGCATTCATTGGAGAAAAGGACAAATTCTTGGTCATCTATTTAGATGATATTACTATTTATTCTACTTTAGATCAGGAACACCTTCAGCACTTGAGACAAGTATTTATTAAATGCAGAAAATATGGTATATCATTAAATCCAAAGAAGTCTCGTTTTTCTCTCAAGGAAGGTAAGATGTTGGGTCACATAGTTTCTAAATATGGAGTGAAAATTGATCCTAAGAGAGTAATTGCAATTCAAGATTTAACACTTCCAATATCCAAGAAAGAGGTTCAAACTTTCCTTGGTAAGATCAATTTCTTAAGAAGGTTCATTCCAAATTTTTCTAAAGTGGTGAAGCATATTACTTGCATGTTGAAGAAGGACAAAGAAGTCAAGTGGACCATTGAATCCGGAAATTCATTTGAGATGATAAAAAAATTCATCATTGAAGAACCTCAGTTGGTAAGCCCTGAATACTCAAATTCTTTCTTGATCTTCTAATTTTCCTCACAAGATACTATTGTTGTTGTTTTGTTACAGAAATATTCATAAAATAAAGAAGCTCCCATAGCATTTTTTAGCAGAGCACTTAGAGATGTAGAATGGAAGTATGAAATGTTGGAAAAGCATGCCTATGCATTATTGAAAGCTATGAAAGATTTTAGAGTTTATATTCTGCATGCTCAAGTTATTGCTTATGTACCTTCATCTGTTGTTAGAGATATATTAGTTCAGCCTAATATTGATGGAAAAAGAAGTAAGTGGGTGACTAAATTTCTTGAGTTTTATTTAGAGATAAAACCCACTAAACTAATCAAAGGTCAAGGATTAGCCAAACTACTAGCTGAAGAAAATTGTACAGTTTTGGGCTTGAATTTCATGGATGAAAACTTCGAAGGGAATATTTCTGAACCTATATACAACATGGAAGTGGATGTAAAGCTTTCTTAATGCAGCTAGTATAAGGTCATCATCTATTTTCTGTAGCACTTTAAACCTCCTCCAAATTATGATAAAAGCAGAGTAAGATCTTTGAAGCTGAAAGTTGTTAAATTTTTCATTAAAGATCATTTTTATATTGGAAATATCCTACAAGATTTTTGCTGAGATGCATTGATCCAGATGAGTCAAGAAATTTATATTTAGTATGCATAGTAGTGTGTGTTGAGGTCATCACTATTGGAGAACTACTGCATACAAAATATTGAGAGCTGGCTATTTTTGGCCTAGTTTATTTTCTGATGTATGTGCTAAGGTGAGAGCACGTGAAAAATGTCAAAATTTCACATTGAAGAAACATTTTAAGTCTTTGCCTCTCAATCCCATAGTTGTTTCTGCACCTTTTTAGCAATAGGGCTTAAATTTCATCGGAGAAATTCATCCACCATCAAGTGGACAACATCATTGGATTCTTGTTGCAACTGATTACTTCACCAAATGGATTGAAGCAATAAATACTAGGAATGCTACTCATAAATTTATCATTAGTTTTCTGGAGGGAATCATAACCATATTTGGATTTCCATCAAGGTTAGTAGCAGACAATGCAGCTGATTTTAAAGCCACTCCATTGGTAAATTTCTGTGAAGACTATGGCATTCAACTCACTCACTCTACATCTTACTATTCCAAAGGGAATGGTTTAGCTGAATCATCACCAAAATGTTGGAGCAAAACAAGAAAGTGTGGGATTAAAAACTGAAATTTGATTTATGGGTAGACAAGGTGACCATCGAAAAGTCTATTAATATATCAACTTTTCAAAGGGTTTATGGAACTGATGTCATTTTTCCAGTTCAATTAGCCATTCTTGTAGCTAAATTTCTACAAGATAAAGAAGCTGAACCAGATGATATTACTGGGAGAGTTTATCAAATCATAGAAGTGCAGAAAAAGCGAGAACAACAAGATGATTTGGAGAGAAAATATCAGCAAGTTGGGAAGCAAGTTTTTGATAAAGGAACTAAAAAATAAGATTTTTAGATTGGAGATCTAATGTTGAAGTGGGATGCAAAACATCAGGATCCAAGTAAGCATTCCAAGTTTGATGCTTTGTGGCTTGGTCCTTTCAAAATCTCAAACATTCTGCAGAAAAATACTTTTGAATTGCAACATCTTGATGGAGCAGAACTGTTTGGAGGCCTATTCAATGAGAAATTTCTCAAAAAATTATTTTACTAAGGTTGTTGGTAGCCTAAGTTCACTGTAAATACTAGTGTGTTTCATAATAAGACTCCATAGCCCAATGACAAGGCACTGAAACTACAAAAGATTCTTGGAGCCTTGCAGGGAGAGATCTATCCCTTGTGGAGCCAATGTTAGCACAATTTTTTGCTAAGTCATGAGTCCATTCCATATTTTTGTTTTTAGGATTAAAGTTCAAAAAATTTAATTTACGGAAGCATACTATGTTTTTTAAATAAAGTGAAAAAGTGCATCATCTTTAGTTATACCACGTGTCATAGGGTTAATACACATCAAATATTTTTTAAATATTTCAGGATCTAATGAGAGGTGTCATAGTACAGTCAGTTAGCTACGGTCAAGTCGTTGTATACGTTGAGTCACATGTGTCATTCATAGTTAATGACTGAAATGTTTCCCATCATGACTGTCTATGCCAAGTCATTCATCCATAGGTTAAGGTACATTTTTTTCTAAGTTAAAGGGATATTCGTGATCACACTTCACACCATAACCATTCTACTGGCCGCACGATAATGCTACCAGAAATTTTGACCATTCAACAACACAATTTGCGGAGGTGATTGTATGTCATCAAAGACACTTTCCATAAGCTATATGGAGCTCCCATACAAAAAACACAACCAACTGAAGGTGGTGATGGTGTGTCACATGGTGCACATCATGATCATGAATATTTTAATGATGGAGGGTGATTTGCATGGGGTGGTGAAGAAAATTTAGTTTTAAAACCACCTAAAAAACATGAATGTTGTCATTTGAAGTCTAAGCTAATGGATTCGAATTTGATGAGAGTTATAGTTGGAGAAGAAGTCTGGATTTCAGACAAGATTCCAAAGAAGAATACAAGCCACACCTGTATGGTAAACTCTTCATATTTGGCCACCTATCATTTGCAAGAGAGAGAGTTATTTATTTTTCTAAAGATGACTAAAACAGGTGGTAAGATAAATCGAATAGAGCCACGAGGTGCATATTTGGTTGATGTTAATCCAAGGGTAAGAACTTTGTTTATGTAGTCAGGATGGTATCCTCTTTGCACCATGTTTGGAAGCTCACATTCAGGAGTTGCTCTAGAGTTTGCTACTTCTTTTAATGGACAAGAGGCTATAGTTTATGGCCTCACTTTGCAAGTTTCTGAAGACTCCATTGTTGAAGCCTTTAACCTTCCCCAAGAAGGAGAAAGGTGCTTAAAGGGATAAGTTATCATAGGAGGTGATCTCAATAGCTTCTTCAAGGATGCTCACAGATGTCCAAACTGGGAAAAAGGAATCCTAAGAAACTACCTTAAGAATGACTGGGCAGAAGCAATCAAGCTTATCAAGATATACCTTGTTAGAAAATTATATATTATGGAGCAATGCAACACATAAAATATGCGGAAAATAAAAGCACACAAAACACATAAAACTAGAGAGACACAGATATACGTGGTTCACCCAGTTTGGGCTACGTCCACCCCGAACAGCTAGTCCTTCCTTTCTATTATCCAACAAAAATGAAGAGACAAAACCTACAGCAGATCTGTTGTAATATCCTCTATTCTCTCTCGCAGTCTCCCTCTCTGTTTCTCGCTCCGAAAATACACATACATAATACATAGCCGCAATACAATACCCTCATATATACAATGGGGTTGCCTTCTAGGGAAAAAAACCCTAATCTAAACATAACTTCTACCGTCAGATCATTTGCCTAATGAACGGCCCAGATTGACTAGAAATTACTATACTTTTACAAGGCAATTTTACATCTGTTTTTAGCTTCGGGGGAGCTGCCCCCAAAAACCCCCACCAAGGGGGGGCTCCAAAAACCACGGTCGCCCCCTCCTGGACCCCCCATGACAACGATTAATTATGGGCGACGTTGCCGCCCCTTTGAAGGTATAGGGGTCCAATGCTGTGATACAAAGTAAACAAGATAATCAGGCTACACACCCAACAATCTCCCACTTGGAGACTGATTGTAGCAACTCCATCGCTGCTTTATTTGCTGGACAATGAATCCTCTTTGGACCTGGCTATTCCTCATCTTCATCATCATCCTTGAAGACCAATTGAAACTGAGCACATTCTCAGTTTCTCCCTGGTTACAACTTTTGTTAGCATATCTGCAGGATTCTGGCTAGTGTGTATCTTTTCCAGCTTCAAATCTCCATATTCCAATACTGACCGTATGAAATGGTAATTGAGATGTATGTGTTTAGTCCTAGAATGAAATGTTGAGTTCTTTGAAAGATGAATAGCACTTTGGCTATCACTGTATAGTGTGCCCATATCATGCTTCTTACCCAATTCATCCATAAACCTTTGTAACCAAATCATTTCTTTACTAGCCTCTGTAGCAGCAACATACTCGGTTTCTGTTGTTGAAAGTGCAACAACACTTTGGATTTTTGAAACCCAACTGACAGCTGTTCCACCTACAGTAAATACATATCTTGTAGTGCTCCTCATGTTATCTCTGTCACCTGCCATATCTGCATCAACATATCCCTGTAGAGCAATGTTTGAACCACCAAAGCATAATGCTTGATTTGTGGTACCTCTCAAATATCTGAGAATCCATTTTACTGCCATCCAATGTTCTTTTCTTGGATTATTCATGTACTTGCTTACAACTCCCACTGCATGTGCAATATCAGGCCTTGTGCAGACCATTGCATACATTAAGCTTCCAACTGCTGATGCATATGGAACTTTAGACATATAATCCACGTCTTCTTGGGTCTTTGGGCACATCTCCTTACTAAGTTTGAAATGGCTAGCAAAAGGTGTACTAACTGGTTTTGCATTGTGCATATTAAATCTTTTCAACACCTTTTCTATGTACTCATTCTGAGACAGTGTTAATTTGCGATTTTTCCTGTCTCTAATTATCCTCATACCAAGGATTTGTTTTGCAGCTCCCAAATCCTTCATTGCAAATGAATTTGCCAATTTTCTTTTGAGCACATTTATTTCCTGCATGTTAGATCCTGCAACAAGCATGTCATCTACATACAATAACAATATAATATAGCTGTCATCATTTTGCCTTTTTAGATAAACACAATGATCAGAGTGACATCTAGTATAACCTTGTTCAGACATAAACTTGTCAAATTTTAGATACCACTGCCTTGGAGCCTGTTTTAAGCCATACAAGCTCTTCTTTAACCTGCACACCAATTTTTATTTCCCTTTTACCTCATATCCTTTTGGTTGCTGCATGTATATCTCTTCCTCCAAATCTCCATGGAGAAATGTTGTCTTTACATCTAACTGTTCAAGATGTAAATCTTCCGTTGCTACAAGACTTAAGATAGTTCTGATTGAATTCATCTTAACAACAGGAGAAAATATTTCATCAAAATCAATACCTTTCTTTTGTGCAAACCCGTTCACCACAAGTCTAGCTTTGTACCTCTTCTTTCCTCCATATTCTTCCTTCAGCCTGTAAACCCATTTATTCTACAATGTAGTTTCACCTGCAGGCAACTTGACTAAGTCCCAAGTCTAGTTATGCATTAAGGAGTCCATCTCTTCTTCCATGGCTAGCTCCCACTTCTTCCTGCTTTCAACCTGCATTGCTTCTTCATAAAATTCAGGTTCACCAGAATCAGTCAACAATAAATAATATAATGAAGGAGAGTATCGTTCAAGGGGTCTACTTATCTTGGTATATCTTCTAACACCACTTTCAGGTGTTTGAGGTGCCTGTTGCTGTTTTGGTAGTTGCTGCTGTTGTGGTTGTTGATTATTATTATTTTCAGGCACCTTTACTTTTTCAATTATCTCATCAAGAACCGCGTATTCCTTGCTTTCTTTTTCCCGTTTCTTTTCTTGAAAATGATTCTTATACAAGAAATTTTCATTAAATATTACATCTCTGCTCCTAATGATTTTGTGATTTTCATAATCATATAAGCGATAACCAAAATCATTAGCACCATATCCAATAAAGGTACATTTCTTTGATTTTGCCTCAAGCTTTGTTCTGTTTCCTTTATTAATATGGACAAAGGCCTCACAACCAAAAGGCTTTAAAAAAGAGTAGTTTACCTTTTTACCTGTCCATGCTTCCTCTGGAATACCACCATCCAAGGAACTTGAAGGCCCTCTATTTATTAGATAAACAGCAATATCTACAGCATCTGCCCAAAATTTTAAGGGAAATCCCGCATGCAATCTCATGCACCTTGCACGCTCCATGATTGTTATGTTCATCCTTTCTAACACACCATTTTCTTGTGGTGTTCTTGGAACTGTCTTCTCTCTACGAATTCCATGCTCTGAACAGTACCTATCAAACTCTTTGTTGCAATATTCACCTCCATTGTCTGATCTAAGACACTTCAAATTCTTTCCTGTCTCAATCTCAACCAAAGCTTTCCATTTCTTGAAAGTATCAAATACATCAGATTTATTCTGAATACAATAAATCCATGTTTTTCTAGTTGCATCATCAATAAATGTAACATAATAATGAGAGCCACCGAGAGATGATACCTGAGCAGGTCCCCATACATCTGTATGCACAAGCTCCAAATTTTCGCTCTTCTTTTCTTTCCCAACTCTGAGAAATCTGACTCTCTTCTGTTTTCCATAAATGCAATTCTCACAGAAATCCAAATCAAAATTCTTCAAACCTGGCAACAAAATTCTTAAGTGAAGAATCTTCATTCCCTTCTCACTCATGTGTCCGAGCCTATGATGCCATAATGTTGCATCTGCTCCTTTGGAAGTTAAAGCATTAACAGAGTTAGAAATACCATTGCATAAATACAATGTACCAACCTTTTCACCTTTTTCTATTACCAGCGCTCCTTTGGTGACCTTCCAAGTTTTATGTGTGAAAGTTGTCACACAACCTTCACTGCCTAACTGCCCTGTTGAAATCATATTTTTCTTCAGATCTGGAACATGCCTTACCTCCTTTAGTAGCCATTGGTTTCCATTTTGTTTTTTTACAAGAACTTTACCCATTCCAACAATTTTACAGGGTTTATCATCACCCAAACGAACTTGTCCAAAATCTCCTTGAACATAGTCATGAAAATATTTCTTATCACGTGTGGCATGGAATGAAGCCCCTGAATCTACAACCCAAGAATCAGTAACATTTTCGAAAGAAAGAATCAAAGCATCTTGTAACACATCACCTGTCACATTTGCTTCAGGATTGTTTTCTTGCTGTGTGTCTCCTTCTTTTCCCTTCCGAGATCTACAATCTTTCTTTAGGTGTCCTTTCTTTCCGCAATTCCAGCACACTATTCCTGATCTGGACTTAGATCTGCCTTTCCTTGATTTACTGCAATGTCCTGAGCTCTTTCCTCTTTCCATTATTCTTCCCCTAGACTCTGCACTCAAAGCATTACCTGATGTCTCACCAAAGCTTTTCCATCGCATTTCCTCGCTAAGGATAGCACCAACAACATCATCAAACTTTAAAGTACTAGATCCAGAGACAGAGTTACTAATGGCAATTACTAAACCATTCCAGCTCTCTGGCAATGAGCACAAGAATAACAGAGCTCTAACTTCATCATCAAAGTTTAACCCTACAGAACTTAACTGACTGGTAACTGTATTAAATTCATTTAAATGGTCTGCAATAGATCCACCTTCCGACATCTTCATATTAAATAGTCGTTTCATAAGAAATACCTTGTTTGAGGCCGAGGGTTTTTTATATAGTTTCGCCAATGTCTGCATCAAACCCTCTGTTGTTGTTTCCTTCGAAATATTGAAGGTGACTGATGCTGCAAGACACAACCGTACTGTTCCAAGTGCCTTTCTATCGAGAATGTTCCATTCCGCATCTGTCATGGCTGCCGGCTTCTTTGTTTTTTGCTCAATGGTAGGTACAGATCTTTCTGAAACAGATAATCTTCCATCTGCATCTTCCACAGCAGGAAGTTTTGGCCGTTAAATTTCTCGACCCTAAACTTACCATCGTCCGCCATTTCTCCCACTCGAACCAGGAACCCTTCTTTCCTGCGAGTTTATCAGCCAAATATACCTTCGGCTCTGATACCAGTTGTTAGAAAATTATATATTATGGAGCAATGCAACACATAAAATATGCAGAAAATACAAGCACATAAAACACATAAAACCAGAGAGACACAGATATACGTGGTTCACCCAGTTTGGGCTACGTCCACCCGAACATCCGGTCAACTGTATTATCTGACAGAAATGAAAGACACAACCTACGACAAATCCATTGTAATATCCCTCTTGTTCTCTCTCACAGTCTCCCTCTCTGTTTCTCGCTGCGAGAATACATATAAAATACATAGCAATACAATACCCTCATATACTCCTGAGAGTTGCCTTCTAGGGCAAAAAACCCTAATCTAAACATAACTTCTACCGTCAGATCATTTTCCTAATGAACGGCCCAGATTGACTAGAAATTACTATACTTTTACAAGGAAATTTTACATCTGTTTTTAGCTTCAGCGGGGCTCCAAAAAGCATTGCCGCCCCCCCTGGACCCCCCACGGCAACGATTAATTACGGGTGACATTGCCGCCCCTTTGAAGGTATAGGGGTCCAATGCTGTGATACAAAGTAAACAAGATAATCAGGCTCCACACCCAAAAATCTCCCACTTGGAGACTGATTGTAGCAACTCCATCGCCGCTTCATTTGCTGGACAATGACTCCTCTTTGGACCTGGCTATTCCTCATCTTCATCATCATCCTTGAAGACCAATTAAAACTGAGCACATTCTCAGTTTCTCCCTGGTTACAAATTTTGTTAGCATATCTTCAGGATTCTGGCTAGTGTGTATCTTTTCCAGCTTCAACTCTCCATCTTCCAATACTGACCGTATGAAATGGTACTTGAGATGTATGTGTTTAGTCCTGGAATGAAATGTTGAGTTCTTTGCAAGATGAATAGCACTTTGGATATCACTGTATAGTGTGCCCATATCATGCTTCTTACCCAATTCATCCATAAACCTTTGTAACCAAATCATTTCTTTACTAGCCTCTGTAGCAGCAACATACTCGGCTTCTGTTGTTGAAAGTGCAACAACACTTTGGATTTTTGAAACCCAACTGGCAGTTGTTCCACCTACAGTAAATACATATCCTGTAGTGCTCCTCCTGTTATCTCTGTCACCTGCCATATCTGCATCAACATATCCCTGTAGAGCAATGTTTGAACCACCAAAGCATAATGCTTGCTTTGTGGTACCTCTCAAATATCTGAGAATCCATTTTATTGCCATCCAATGTTCTTTTCCTGGATTATTCATGTACCTGCTTACAACTCCCACTGCATGTGCAATATCAGGCCTTGTGCAGACCATTGCATACATTAAGCTTCCAACTACAGATGCATATGGAACTTTAGACATATAATCCATGTCTTCTTGGGTCTTTGGGAACATCTCCTTACTAAGTTTGAAATGGCTAGCAAAAGGTGTACTAACTGTTTTTTCATTCTGCATATTAAATCTTTTCAACATATTTTCTATGTACTCATTCTGAGACAGTGTTAATTTGCGATTTTTCCTGTCTCTAGTTATCCTCATACCAAGGATTTGTTTTACAGCTCCCAAATACTTCATTGCAAATGAATTTGCCAATTTTCTTTTGAGCGCATTTATTTCCTGCATGTTAGATCCTGCAACAAGCATGTCATCTACATACAATAACAATATAATATAGCTGCCATCATTTTTCCTTTTTAGATAAACACAATGATCAGAGTGACATCTAGTATAACCCCCACGACAGCCCTCGAAAACCCCCACTAGGGGGGGGCTCCAAAAAGCGTTGTCGCCCCCCCTGGACCCCCCATGGCAGCGATTAATTACGGGCGGCGTTGCCGCCCCTTTGAAGGTATAGGGGTCCAATGCTATGATACAAAGTAAACAAGATAATCAGGCTCCACACCCAACATACCTCACATGTGAAAGGAGGTATATAGTGGTATTCCTCTATCACATGAGGTTTCTTTTTCATATTGCAGGGATGAAGACATTGAATTTTCCATTTTTCTTGTTGAAAATCCTGTCGAAGATGTCAGCAAGGGTTCAAACCCATAATGATGTTTCTGAGTAAAACTTGTATCATCAAGCTTTGATAAAATTTCTGGTTGAAGAAGAGTTGAGGAAGATAAACCAGACTTGGGATCATTTTCTATTCTATAGGGCAAGCCAACCTGCACCTACACCTCCAGTTCCACATACTAATCCTCAGCCTGCAAAGAGAAGAAAAATAAATAAAGGCCCAGAAAGAAAACATTAATAAAAAGGCCAAAGGTAAGAAAGAGAAAGTTTTTGCAGGCAAAATTGAAAAAAAGGTGGAGAAAGGAGAGAGCTCCTAAGCAAGCAAGCCCAAGTCCATGAAGATAGTACCCCCCGTTCCTCCATTTTCAAATGCATACACTAGAGCCAGAAGAAAAAGGTCTGCAACAACATATAAGTCAAAAGCGCAGGTGCTATCGGAAATTTCAGAAGCACCTATTCAGGAAAAGTTGCAGAAGGAGTATCAACCTATGCCATCAAATGAAGAAATCCTTAAGGATGTTGGATATGAAATCAGCAGCAAAAAGAAGAAAGAAGAAACTAAACCTATTGGTGGTACCAGAAAGAGGCACACAAGAGAGAGCAATAAGTTTAGGCTTAAATCCAAGGCTCTTCTCAAGCCAAGCCTATTGATAGAAGTCATTTATGTTGAAGGGAAACATGAAGGTTCAAAGACAGATAATTCAGATAAATCCAGGAAGAAAAACAAGAACCCAACCCCTTCAGAACAAGACTCGGAGCCCTCAAAAAGAAGAAAAACACAGAAGGGTGCTAAGGAGGAAAAAGACACTTTCAAGGAGGAAAATACAAGAGAAACAAAATACATAACATAAGCTGCTGATAGTAAAAATGATATAGATAAACTAGTTGAAGCTGCAACACACTTAGAGGAAAGGTAAAAAAAAATTGGTACTAATCCTTTTTTTCTAATCAGTTATAAATTTTGAATAGCAGCCTAGGTGTCATGGAATACAAGTCAGAACAGAATTTTCAGCATTTTTCTGTGTATTTTGAAAAATAAATAGGGTGCTACCGTAATTTCCGGTAGCATTCCAAATTTTGTGCAGTTACAGGTTTTCATTGGAATTTCTAGCAGCACCTATTTTAACTGAATTTTGACACATGTCAGCAAGTTTTTTTGAGCCAGATAAGGATGGATAAAAACCCATAACTAAATGGATAATAAAAGTGATGGTGAGATGTAGTTATGAGGTTGTTGGAGGTCTTATTAAATGAAGCTACATGGTTATTAAAGACCCAATACACAAGGAGAAAATTCAGTAGAAAAAGGGGCAGCATGACAATACACTCAGCATTCTAGCCTAGAATTCTTCTCTTCTTCTTTCTCCATATGTCCTTTCTGTTAGATTTTGAGGGGATAAGGATGTAATTTCTTTTGACACATATGTTATGTCATTGTTGAGCCTCAAGATTGTGCTTTCTTTCATCTTACTTTACCTCATTTTCCTTTGTCCATTGTTATCCTAGACCCAATTGATCAATGAATTTAGTTAAAATTACTTTTAGAATGATTAACATGACTGACTTGCTAAGTTTTGTGATTTTTTCCATTGTAATGCATTTTGACCGAAACTAGCTGCAGAATGCAGACATTCCGTAGCTAACCGGAAATTCTGCAGCTGTCTTCACGTTTGGGTATGTTCCAGGTGGCCTCTCAAGAAAAACCACATATGGGTATATTCCACGTCATGTCTACATTGTTCGTTGCTCACCATGAAGGAAGAAATGAATTCTGGATATGGTTTTGGTACGTGGGAACACATTTAAGAAGGCAGACTTCTAATAGGATTGTCTTAGTCCAAATGTCATTTTCCTTTTTACGCAGCCACTTCAAAAGTCCTAATGTGATTTCGATAAGGAAAGACAATGATCCTGGAATTGTTGCAACTCTTGTTATGTAAATTTGTTATAAAAACACTTGGGAAACCGAGAGCTAGGCTAGATTTTGTTCTAGATTTTGCTTAGATTCTGTGCTACATTTCTGAAGACGCAGATTGCTCTGTTCAAGTTATTTCACCTTTAATGAAGCAGACAGTATTGTTTTGAAAGCGTTGAGTTGATTTGGTGTTAGATTCCGTCTGGTGGTAGAGGGCCCCTGCCTCCTGCACAATTTTATTTGCGTAATTTAGATAAGTATCCTAGCTGCCTTTACGTTTTTGAAGTTGAATTCGTAGTTGTTTTCATTAGCTACTATAGATATACTCATTCTAAAAACTCTTCCAAAAGAAGAAGCTCTTCCAAAAGATCATGATAATGAATGGGAAATGGCTATAGTATTGTAGGATTTAATTGCAATCTCTTTTGTTCACCATCACAATTATACTTATGCTAAGTACTCTTCCAAAAGAAGAAACTCTTCCAAAAAATCCTTATAATGTCTTAAGCATGATTGTGATCTTGAACGTTTCAGTTGTGTGTTTGCACTAAGTACCATAGCTGTTCTTGCTCTTAAAACGCTTTTCCAAAATATCATAATGATGGGTAGGAGATAGCTATGATATCTTAGTTTTTAATTGCTTTCAGTCTTTATGTTTGCATTTGCACTGAATTGTACAGTTAGGATTTTTCTAAGAAACTCTTCCAAAATACCAATCATGATGGACAAATAGACTGTATAATTCCATAGAATAATGGATGATAGCCTAGTTAGGATACTCCGGAGTTTAATTTCACTTAATTCATGCTCAGTTATTTTGTTTTAAGTTTGATAATGACTTGGTAGTTCAACACTGTTTTAGATTAGTGACATCTTAAGTTCAGTTTTAGCTTAACTCATTGCATTTGCACTCCACATTCAGTTGTCATTCACTGCATATTAGATTAATTCAGTTGTTAAACTTAACAAAACAGCCTTCATTATTTACAAACCTCTTCTTGTTCTAAAATCTATAATTGATTCATAACCATATGAACAGAAGACAATATCATTTTAAAGCCTGAAGTACTTCTGCAACTTCCTTATCATCTCACAAACAAACATTTCCTCAAAAGACTATTTTAAAAATCTATAACTTTTGAGTGAAGTGTAGTGTTATCAAACTAAGTTGCAGAATAGAGTTAGGAACTAGTCTTAAAGTAGAGATCTTATGATGGTATCAATGTTTTACTCCAAATATGCTTCAACAAATCTCTAATCATGGATAAAATGTTGCATCATTATAAGTTAGTTGTAACTGTTTAGTTAGGAGAATTTGCATTCTTAGCTGACCATGTCTCAAGCTCTCTCTCAAAATACCTTTGATGAAAGAATTTGACAAGTTGAGTTTATGTTTTGAATCATTTGCTTAAAAGTCATTATCAAGCTTTGTTTCTGTTTAGTCATAGTTTGGATTTTATTTTGTTTCAGTAGTTGCCTTTGCATTCACCACTTGTCATCAACCAATCAGGTTTCACTCTGTTTTAATCATTAGCTTCTTTCCACTAGCTTTCTAGTCATTTTTCCTTGTGAACATAAAACTACCAAAAAGACCAAAAACATCATAAATCATAACAAAAGACTAAAAACATCATAAAACACTAAACACAATGCATTAAGAGACAAAAAACCTAGGCACATACGGTGCAGTTCACTTCAGCAGTTTACCAACCCTGGTTGACAATTAAATGAACTCAATTTAGGAGACTAGATTGAAACCAAACATTTTGGCGCCGTTGTCGGGGAAGTGAAAACTAGGTAACCTTTGTTTCTTAGCATCCAAAAACAATTATATGCGTAGGGAGAGAGATTCAAGGGGAATATTTATAAGCAGCAGAAGCAGAAGTTTGATTTCTAGAACACCACTTGTTTCATCTAGATCCAGAGCTAGTACACCTTCAACTCAGACCCACATTCCATCCTTTACTGATCCTGGACTTCTAGAAGATCTAAGGTCAGATATCCCATTAGAGAAACCTTCCACTTCATCCACTGAACCTGCCTTAAAAGAAGATCTAAAGACTCCTGGTAGGGACACAAATCTTTCCACTTCCATAGGAGAGTCAACCATGGCAGAAGAAGGAGGAGGAAGAGTTTTTAATGGAGAACACACACTATTTGGAGGTAGAGGTAGAGGTAGAGGAGAAGGAGGTAGAGGAGAAGGAGGTAGAGGTGCATATGGAGGAAGAGGTAGAATAGGAAGATCTTTTGGGTTCCCTATAATTGATGAAGAAACCAATACAACCATGAAAAACATTTCACCCTCTGTCCTTCCAAACTTCTATGGACTTAAAACTGAAGATCCTGAAACCTTCTTATTTGAATTTGAAGTTTTGTGTAGAACTTATGACTACTTACAAGATGCTCAAAAACTGAAATTATTCCCTTCAACCTTGAAAGGAGCAGCATTGAAGTGGTTTATGAGTCTAATCAGCAGTTCTATTAGAACATGGGAAGACATGAAACAAGCATTTCTAGAGATGTATTTGGATTATTGTATGCCGGTTAATCATAAGGAAGAAGTGTTCAAGATGTTACAAAAAGAAGATGAAAATTTGGAAGATTTGTTGGAGAGATTTAATTACAACATCAAAAGAGAAAAAATGGAAAACCTAGATCAAGACACCTTAAAAGCTCTTTTGTTGAAAACAATTAGAGATGAATGGTTGGATATCCTCAACATGATGGGAAAAGGGGATATATCACAGCTCACATTACCTGAAATATCTGAGTTATGTATCAACCTTTCAAGAGGGAAATCTAAAACTGTCAAAGGTCCAAGAGATCCTGCTCTTGCAAGGGAAAGTAAGTCTGCTTCTGGGACAGTAAGTAGATCAGAAATAGGACACATGCTTGATGATTTTAAATCTGACATATTAGGGAGTCTTAGTGAACAAATAGACACCCTCAAGATACAAAACAAGCAAAAGGCTGAATCTGATGCCTTGGCAATCTTTTGTCCCAAATGTAGAAAGAAACATGCCTTGAGAGAGTGTCCTTTGGATGTAAAAGTTGTAGAAACTTGTGTTATTTGTTCTGAAAAACATGAAACCAAGAATTGTCCTTCTCTTCCTGGTCTCAAAGCTATCTTTCAGGAGGAAACTCCTACAGATTCCACAGAGTCTCTCAATTTTCTATCTAGAAGACCTTGGCAGGGACCTCAAACACAAGGATTCCATGATCAAATGTATAATCAACCTCCACCTTGGAATTCTTGGCAGAAACCTTGGCCCCAATTTCAAAATCAATCTCAATCTTGGGCACAAGGAACATAAAGTCCCTATGGAAGATACTCTCCATACTATCAGTATCCACCATCCTATCCACCATATCCACATTTTTATCCTCAAAATCCTCAACAAAATTTTCCTCAAAATCTTCAACAAAATTTTCAACAAAGTCCTCAACAACATCATCAGAACCAACCACATCAAAATCAACCACTCCCATTACCATTTCCTCAAAAATCAAATCAATTGCCTGCTCAACCCATACCAAACCCCAATAATAAAAATCCTCAGAATACATACATGATAGAAGGCTAACAGTTTCCAACTTATTTAATTACTCCTCTAGACCTTAGTGATGTTCAACTTAGGTCTGGAAGAATACTTGAAAAGAGGAAACCTTCTGTGATTATACAAGAACAAGATAACGCTGAGGAAGACTCTCTACGGGTGAATAAAAGTCTTGAGGAAGACATATCCTTTCAAGACCCAAACACTGAAAAATTAAAGCAAAAAGATCCAATAAATTCAACTCCTGTATTAGAGCAACCATCTACATCTACTTCTATACCTCCCTTTCCGGAAAGACTACAAATTGATAGAGGTGTAGAAAAACAAATCATGGCGCCTAATTATGATTTCCTAGATGAGTTGAGAAATGTTTGCATTAAAATTCCATTATTACAAGCCATCAAGGAAATTCCAATTTTAGCCAAAACAATAAAGGAGTTGAGTATGAAGAAAACAAGAAAAAGAATAAGAGAAACAAAGAAAATTCAACTGGCAGGACAAATAGTAGACATTATGATGGGCAAGATTTCTATTCCAAAGTATCTTGACCCAGGAAATCCAGTTGTCAAAATTCACATCAATGGAATTGAAATTCAAAACACACTCATTGACTTAGGAGCAGCAATAAATATCATGAGTAGACAAATCATGGACAAACTAAAACTTCATAATCTTCTCTTTACACCCACACTATTACAATTAGCAGATAGATCTGTGATCAGACCAGATGGGGTAATAGAAGACATTCCAGTGTCCCTAGATTCTTGGGAATACCCTATGGATTTCATGATCCTAACTCCCAAGAATAATCTAGGAGGCCATCCTGTTATACTAGGAAGACCTTGGTTGGCTACAGCTGATGCTTTTATTAGTTGTAGTTCCGGTGATATGTATATTTCTGATGGTAGTTCAACT
Source organism: Pinus albicaulis (assembly GCA_034641835.2). Taxonomy (NCBI): domain Eukaryota; kingdom Viridiplantae; phylum Streptophyta; class Pinopsida; order Pinales; family Pinaceae; genus Pinus; species Pinus albicaulis. The sequence continues at coordinate 537,434,606 of CM076582.1, read as the reverse complement.
AAGAAATTCACTTTATATCCTCCAGCTAGGACAATTACAGATCTAGATGACACTCAATGGATAGAGGGTGAAGAAGATTTACAACCACTCTTCACAATTTCAGAAATTAGTGAAGATAATCAAATTCTGAATACTCTAGAAAACTTTGAATCCTCTCCAGAACATAAACATGAATCATTTCAAGAGGGATCCAATATTGAGTTCTTGTCATCTAGGCATATGTCTCTTCATTCTATGGACAAATTTGGCAGCTCTACAAGTGAAATTTTTCCAGGCAAAACCTTGAACATAAACAAAAACCTAGAAAAATCTCAACAAGAAGAGTTAGTCAAAGTATTACAGACACATTCTTCTGCATATGCATGGGAATACACTGACATGAAAGGGATAAGTCCCAAGACTTGTACTCATCACATCTATATAGAGGCAAATTGCAAACCAATCAGACAGCCTCAAAGACGGATGAATCCAAATCTTAGGGAAATTGTCAAGGAAGAACTGCAAAAATTATTAAATGTCAATTTCATCTATCCTATTTCAGATAGTCAGTGGGTTTCTCCTTTGGTGATTGTGCCTAAGAAAAATGGAAAATGGAGGGTGTGTGTTGACTACCGAGAACTGAATAAAGCTACTCTTAAAGACCATTTTCCCTTACCTTTCATAGATCAAGTATTAGATACATTAGCCGGCAAAAAGTACTTTTCATTCCTAGATGGGTTTAGTGGTTACAATCAAATCCAAGTAGCACTTGAAGACCAAGACAAAACCACATTCACCTGTCCTTGGGGTACTTATGCTTACCGAGTATTGCCATTTGGATTATGCAATGCACCTGCAACATTCCAAAGGGCAGTATTAGGAATTTTTTCAGATCTAATACATGATTGTGTAGAGGTGTACATGGATGATTTCACAGTTTATGGAAACTCATTTGAAGAAGCTTTAGAAAACTTGGAAATTTTTTTAAAGAGATGTCAGGAAGAAAATCTTTCACTTAGTCATGAAAAATGTTTTATGATGTTTACTGAAGGTATTGTTTTAGGGCATCACATTTCAGGGGATGGGATTAGAGTTGATGAGTCAAAAGTTGAATTCATCTCTAACTTATCTATTCCAAGTTGTCAAAGAGATGTTAGAAGTTTTCTAGGATTTACAGGATATTATCGGAGATTTATAGAAAACTTCACCAAAATAGCATCTCCACTCTTCAAATTACTCACCAAAGATTGTGAATTCAAATGGACTTCTGATTGCCAGTTAGCTTTTGAAACCCTGAAAACCAAAATTTTTGAAGCACCTATATTAAGGGGACCTAACTGGAAGTTACCTTTTCATATCTCGACAGATGCTTCCGATACAGCTCTAGGAGCAGTATTGGGACAAAAAGATTTGATTCCATATGCCATCTATTACACCAGTAAAAATTTGACTCCTGCAGAGTTAAACTATACTATAACTGAAAAAGAATTTTTAGCTGTTGTTCATGCCATAAACAAATTTAGACACTATATAACATGCTATGAAACTTTTTTTCACACTGATCATTCTGCAATTAGATACTTAATGAACAAATCAATTACTAATGGCAGAGTTATAAGATGGTTATTGCTATTACAAGAATTCAACATTACCATTCTAGATAGGCCTAGAAAACAAAACACAGTAGCTGATTTCCTATCTAGACTCCAAAATATCAAAGATGACACTCTAGTTGAAGATCAATTTCCTGATGAATATCTTTTTGCAATCTCTACTCAAACTCCATGGTTTGCTGATATTGCTAATTATTTAGTTTCAGGAAAATTTCCTTCAATAATGAATGCAAGGGATAAAAGAAAAATCATTCATGATAGTGCAAAATATTCATGGGTTGCTAATGAGTTGTACAAGACAGGTCCAGATTTAATCATTAGAAGGTGTGTTCGTGAAGATGAGATGCCTGAGATTCTCAAAGCATGTCATGATGAACCTTGTGGCGAACACTTTGCTGATAAGAGGACAGCCTATAAGATCCTTAATTTAGGATATTATTGGCCATCCTTGTTTAAAGATGCTAAAGAGTATGTCAAAAGGTGTGACAGTTGCCAAAGGGTAGGGAAACCTTCTCCTTCAGGTGAAATGCCATTACAACCTTAGGTACATATTGAACCTTTTGAAAAATGGGCTTTGGATTTTGTAGGACCTATTAGTCCTCCATCAAGACAAAAGAGATATATATTATTTTGCACTGATTATGTTACTAAATGGGTAGAAGCCAAGCCATTACTTGTTGCTAATGAAGCATCTGTAGTTACTTTTCTTTTTGAGGATATTTTTACTCGTTTTTGTGTCCCAAGGGAAATTTTTACAGATCAAGGAGCTCAATTTACATCAAGGCTAGTGGAGCAAATGATGGAGAGGTACAAAATCAGGCATAGAAAATCTACTCCCTATCATCCACAAGAAAATGGTCAAGTGGAGTCTACCAATAAAGTTATTGAAGGAATCCTAACAAAGACTGTCCATTTACATAGAAAAGATTGGGTGGACAGGCTTCCTGAAGCCTTGTGGGCCTATAGAACTACATGGAGAAACACAACAGGCCATACTCCTTATGAGCTTGTTTATGGAAAGCAAGTTTTGTTTCCCATAGAGTTCCAAATTCAAACCTTAAAAATGGCAATTCAGTTAGGACTTGATTTGACGGAGGCACAGAAGCATAGATTGGAGCAAATTAATGAATTGGATGAGATCAGACAAGATGCAGTTCAGAAAACAAGTCTAGTCCAACAACAAAGGGCTATATGGCATGACAAGTACATCAAAGAGAAGAAATTCAAAGAAGGTGACCGGGCTCTCTTGTTTGATTCAAAATTCAAGGATTTTCAAGGTAAATTTCAGACACATTGGCTTGGGCCATATGAAGTTGTTGAAATTTTTGATAATGGGGCTGTAAAAATCAGAACTATAGATGAAGAAGAGGTCACTTTTCTTGTGAATGGTCATAGATTGAAGTTGTATCACAAACCACTCTCAAGAGAAGAATTTGTCCAGAAGTTCCAAGAAAGCAGTGATGTGAAGTTAATGAAGAAGAATCTTTCTTCTTCATCAACTTGATTGAATTTTCTGAAGCATTTCTTTTGAAAAAATAAATAAATAAATAAAAGTATAAACAAGAAAACCAATCACGGATTGGCATGTTTATACAGAAAAGATAGGGTGAAAATCAGAGTCTCACTGACACTCTAAATTTTCCATTTTGTTTTTGCAAGCAGCTGTTACAAAATCATAAGTTCAGATCCATAGTGCTTATGATCCATCTCATTTCATTTCACTCCATTCACTTATCCATCCATATTCCATTTCATTCATTCATTCATACTCTACTTCATTCCATATTTCATTCATCCCATTCCATACTCCATTCACCTCATTTTCATGTCAAAATTTAAAGTCTGATGTCTTACTAATACATGTCATGGATTGCAGGGCAGTTCTTATGTTCTTTCACTCCATTTCATAAACTGAATCCATTCCATTTCATCATCCACTTCATACATATCATGTCTCATCATCCATATTCATTCATACCATATAAAATTTCACTTATATTCCAAAAACACTCCATTCCATGATTAAAATTCTCTACAGGTACATTCTGCAGCTTAACAGACTTTCCGCAGCCAGAAAGTCATTCCGCAGCTACAAATCCTGAAGGCATTAGTCAGCAGACATTAGAATTGCAACAAAATGATCCAGTGTATCCATGAATAAGAAGAATCAAGAAGAATTATGAAGACACTTCCAAAGGTGAACAAAGAAGACAAAGACTACAAAAATCAAATGAAAAGCAAAGGTAACAAGTTTAGATTATAATGGCATTTCATAAAGTTTAGCATAGTTTTAGTTATGAATTATTCGAAAAAGTTGTTTTAATTATTTTTATTGATCATGACCAAAATACCCTCCACAAACTTTGGATTAAAATCTCTCATTTCAAATTCCATACCCGACATCATTTAAGCGGTTAAAATGGCTGAAGTGTTTAATTTTTTCACGTCACCCAACCAAATCATTCAATGATGATTTTCTTTTCCGTTGTAAAAATCTCCGCCGTCTTTTCAATCATTAATTTGTTTCCTCCACCTCACTCCATTTACTCATTCCGTAACTATTTCCATCACTCCATTCTGTAGCCAGCACTTCATTCCACAAAATAGAGATATTCCTATCACCGTGAGCAGAGCAAAGGGTATATCAGTTTGAATATCAAAGCCCTATCACCGTGAACAGAGATTAAGCATTATCACTGTAAACGCAGAGGTATAGCAGTGTGGAATTTGAAGTCATTTGTCACCGGGAGACAGAGGTATAGCAGTGAAGAATTTGAAGCCATTTGTTACCGGGAGACAGAGGTATAGCAGTGTGGAATTTGAAACCATTATCACCAAGAGACAGATATCAACATATGTTTAGGTTGTCATCACAACTGTGTAGGTAAACCTGAGGCATATCAATTCGAAGGTGAAAGTTATTGTTTCAGTGGGTAGAAAGAGTATTAATCTGAACATTGAAGAAGCAATTATGGGTTTCATTGTAAAAACTGAACCAGTGGGTACAAAATACCTAGAAGGCTACCCTCAATGTAAAGAAATGTTGCAACAGATAGGATGGCTACAATTTCTTGAG
>CM076582.1:537346371-537429838 GCA_034641835.2 Pinus albicaulis | reverse complement strand
TATTGTTTCCGTGGGTAGAAAGAGTATTAATCTGAACATTGAAGAAGCAATTATGGGTTTCATTGTAATAACTGAACCAGTGGGTATAAAATACCTAGAAGGCTACCCTCAATGTAAAGAAATGTTGCAACATATAGGATGGCTACAATTTCTTGAGAAGTTTAATGGCTTCCACAAAGAAGTCACTAAAACATTTGCAAGATCATTTCAAGGAGCTGAGGTTGAAGTGGGGGATGTTAATTTCACTGTCACTGAAGTTTTCATTGCAGAAGCTACGGGATTGCTTAGAAATGGAGAGAGATGGTTCAAAAACAGAGAATTCCATAATTAATCCTGGAAACAAATTCTAAAATCACCAGGTATGGATATCACTGTGTTTAAGAAAGGAATTCCAAGTTCTGCCTTGAAAAATAAATGGAGAAACATACTGCTTATTCTACAAAAATTTATTACATGTGAGGGTAGATATGGCACATTTTATGTTTACCACATTAGACTGATAATACATTTTCTGGGGGAAGACTTAAACCTACCCTATTTCTTGCTTCAAAGTTTGAAAAAGATGGCTTCTTGTGTTCAAAGAAGGGTTCAATTTTTAGAGACAACTCTATATCATCATGGCTTGGTTAAAATTTTGATTGAACACCATTTAGCCAAAACAAATGATACTTGGAACAATTTCTTGATAAGAAATCATTTTGAAGAGCCAAAAGAGCCCTCACCTGAACAACAGCCTACAAGGAGAAGCAGAAAATGGAGAGCTTCAAAAATTGAAATTGACAAAACAGTCCAGGAAAGTAGTGAGGAAATCATCTTAGAGAAGTTGACTCAAATCAAGAGACAACTTAAGAAAGAGAAGGTAATCAGGAAATCTGCCACAGAGAAAGGAGAGGGATCTTCCTAGCCAAGAAGAAGCCATAGACTAAAGGGAAAACTAAGGAAAACTCAGATCAAACAAACAGGGGTGATAAATATAGAAGATGAGGAAACATCTATTGAAGAAGATGTTGAAGAGGATTTTAATGAAGGAACCCCTGAAATTGACCCTGCTCAGCAAGAAGTCTATGACTATGTTGAAACTTTGGAAAGGAAAGCTTCAGAGAGTAGAGAGAGAACCCCTAGTCCTCCACTGTCCGAAATATATGTGTTAAGAAGGGATAGGTATGAGCTGGAAATACTTAATAGACACATCAAAAATGAGAATGACATTCTGAAGGAACAAGTCAAACTCAAAACTGATATGAACTCAACCTTATCCCTACATATAAACAAAGTGGAAAAGGCTAATGAAAAGTTGAAAAAGATGAACAAGAAGCTAATCAGGGCACTTATCAACTTAAGGTTCAAACTTGTCATCGGAAAACCCAGAATATCTCTAGCTTCCAGGAAAAGGAGAAGGAGAGGATTAGATGTTCTTGCAGAAGCCTCTGAGTTTATAGGATAAGTTGCATGAGGACATGCAAGAAGTCAGCAGTGGGGGTATGTTGAGCCTCAAGATTTTGATTTCTTTCATCTTACTTTACCTCATTTTCCTTTGTCCATTGTTATCCTAGACCCAATTGATCAATGAATTTAGTTAAAATTACTTTTAGAATGATTAACATGACTGACTTGCTAAGTTTTGTGATTTTTGTCATTGTAATGCATTTTGACCGAAACTAGCTACAGAATGCAGACATTCTGTAGCTAACCGGCAATTATGCAGCTGTCTTCACGTTTGGGTATGTTCCAGGTGGCCTCTCAAGAAAAACCGCATATGGGTATATTCCACGTCATGTCTACATTGTTCGTTGCTCACCATGAAGGAAGAAACAAATTCTGGATATGGTTTTGGTACGTGGGAACACATTTAAGAAGTCAGACTTCTAATAGGACTGTCTTAGTCCAGATGTCCTTTTCCTTTTTACGCAGCCACTTCAAGAGTCCTAATGTGATTTCGATAAGGAAAGACAATGATCCTGGAATTGTTGCAAGTCTTGTTATGTAAATTTATTATAAAAACACTTGGGAAACCGAGAGCTAGGCTAGATTTTGTTCCAGATTTTGCTTAAATTTTGTGCTACATTTCTGAAGACGCAGATTGCTCTGTTCAAGTTATTTCACCTTTACTGAAGCAGACAGTATTGTTTTGAAAGCGTTGAGTTGATTTGGTGTTAGATTCCGTCTGGTGGTAGAGGGCCCCTGCCTCCTGCACGGTTTTATTTGCGTAATATAGATAAGTATCCTAGTTGCCTTTACGTTTTTGAAGTTGAATTCGTAGTTGTTTTCATTAGCTACTATAGTTATACTCATTCTAAAAACTCTTCCAAAAGAAGAAGCTCTTCCAAAAGATCATGATAATGAATGGGAAATGGCTATAGTATTGTAGGATTTAATTGCAATCTCTTTTGTTCACCATCACAGTTATACTTATGCTAAGTACTCTTCCAAAAGAAGAAACTCTTCCAAAAAATCCTTATAATGTCTTAAACATGATTGTGATCTTGAACGTTTCAGTTGTGTGTTTGCACTAAGTACCATAGTTGTTCTTGCTCTTAAAACGCTTTTCCAAAATATCATAATAATGGGTAGGAGATAGCTATGATATCTTAGTTTTTAATTGCTTTCAGTCTTTATGTTTGCATTTGCACTGAATTGTACAGTTAGGATTGTTCTAGGAAACTCTTCCAAAATACCAATCATGATGGACAAACAGACTGTATAATTCCATAGAATAATGCATGATAGCCTAGTTAGGATACTCCGGAGTTTAATTGCACTTAATTCATGTTCAGTTATTTTGTTTTAAGTTTGATAATGACTTGGTAGTTCAGCACTGTTTTAGATTAGTGACATCTTAAGTTCAGTTTTAGCTTAACTCATTTCATTTTCACTCCACATTCAGTTGTCATTCACTGCATATTAGATTACTTCAGTTGTTAAACTTAACAAAACAACCTTCATTATTTACAAACCTCTTCTTGTTCTAAAATCTATAATTGATTCATAACCATATGAACAGAAGACAATATCATTTTAAAGCCTGAAGTACTTCTGCAACTTCCTTATCATCTCACAAACAAACATTTCCTCAAAAGACTATTTTAAAAATCTATAACCTTTGAGTGAAGTGTAGTGTTATCAAACTAAGTTGCAGAATAGAGTTAGGAACTAGTCTTAAAGTAGAGATCTTATGATGGTATCAATTTTTTACTCCAAATATGCTTCAACAAATCTCTAATCATGGATAAAATGTTGCATCATTATAAGTTAGTTGTTTAACTGTTTAGTTAGGAGAATTTGCATGCTTAGCTGACCATGTCTCAAGCTCTCTCTCAAAATACGTTTGATGAAAGAATTTGACAAGTCGAGTTTATGTTTTGAATCATTTGCTTAAAAGTCATTACCAAGCTTTGTTTCTGTTTAGTCATAGTTTGGATTTGATTTATGTTTTGAATCATTTGCTTAAAATTCATTATCAAGCTTTGTTTCTGTTTAGTCATAATTTGGATTTGATTTTGTTTCAGTGGTTGCCTTTGCATTCACCACTTATCATCAACCAATCAGGTTTCACTCTGTTTTAATCATTAGCTTCTTTCCACTAGCTTTCTAGTCATTTTTTCTTGTGAACATAAAACTACCAAAAAGACCAAAAACATCATAAATCATCACAAAAGACCAAAAACATCATAAAACACTAAACACAACGCATTAAGAGACAAAACACCTAGGCACATACGGTGCAGTTCACTTCAGCAGTTTACCAACCCTGGTTGACAATTAAATGAACTCAATTTAGGAGACTAGATTGAGACCAAACAGTCATAATTAATGTTTACATCTTTTTAGAAGAGATGGATTTGGTTCCTCTCTTTCTATATATAACACTTGTAAATACTATTTCCAGGTTGGATGTTAGTCTACCTAAAGACTGAATATAATAAAAAACCTTTTTGCTTCATGTTGGAGGATTTTGTGACTCAAGGAACATCTAATGTGTGGTTTTTATCTTTCCTTTGTTAATTTCTTCTAAAATATGAATTGCGGAAACTAGTGAAGTGTGAGTGAGAAGTTGTTAAAGGATTTAACAATAAATTATCTGTTTTCAGTTTTCTACAAGTTATATGTGTGTAATAGAACATGTCAGTGAAGATTTCATAAAGGATTTTTGGACTACTTTATACATGCAATATCTTTTCTAAGTGTTGTTTGCTTAACATAAACAAATTTTGTGTTAAAGGTCATCAACATAGTTTTGTGACTGATTTAGGTTAGGAATATTTCCTGAAATAGGTACCAGTTATTCATTTTCTTCCACTCGTGTACTATCCTCCCTATACTACCTTTTACCCACACAATTTATACTTTCCACAGCTTTCCAAATGCATGAAAGTCTTAAAGAATATAAAATCATTTCAAAATATTTGAGAAAGCCATCCCACCACTCAAACAACCCCTTTAAAATTTGAAATAAACTATGATGTGCAAGTCTTACTCCTTAGGAATTTAAGGAGTGAATTCTTACGCTAACAGATACCTCGTAAAGCAAAGGCTAGCTTGTATAAGGGAAAAGTGGATATTCATCTCTTATTAAGCTCATTTTCCCATGATATTCCTTATTAGAGGCATAGGTAGCCAAAACATATTATGTTTAAACTAGTTGATCCAAAAGTTTAATATATATGAAGCTTGAAGTTTTTTTTATAACCGAGACAGGTTGGTGCATGTATTTGAATTCACTTAGATGTTTCCACCTTTGATATTAATGGTTGTCCCATACACCTCTGGTTCCATAGTTATGCTCAAAATAAGAAAGTTAAAAGATTCATTTTCTCATAAACAAACATGTGCATTTGATATTCAACATATTCAGAAAGGGTTGAGGAGTTTTTTACTAAGTGGTTTTACCATTTATTCATACTAAAAAAAAAAATTCGCAATGCTTATGCATGTCTCAGAATTTGATGGCTTTAGAAAAACTGGGTACTTCAAATTTCCTTGTGTGTTTTCTATTTTTTCTCTTATTGATACTAACACAAAACAATTGAAATTTGAAAATAATTAATGTTTTTGCTGTATTTTTACTCTAGCTCTTTTTACTATACATTGAATAATTGTTGAAATTTAAAATTTGAAAATACCTTCCTTGTTTTGGCTTCTATTTTTGCTTTTAATATTGTTGAGTGTTCTGAACATTGGACTTCTAATTTGTGTTGAATATTGCAACAAGAAACAGTGAAAGAGGCATCCGGAAACATCATCCTTGATCCTAGTGAAAAATAAGCACCTAAACTAGGTGGGGCCCACATGGGCTATTTTTAGGTGTATGTCTATTTTTAGAATGGTGAGCATATTATAAAATCAGTAGGAGGGTGATTCTAGATGGTTGAGAAAATTATATCTTTGGATGAATTTCTATTTTTAAAAGATGGGCAAAGTCTATTTATATATTGCTAATCTAAAAATAGAATGCATGTTGATTATTATTAGCCCTTAATAATAATCAGACAATAAATAGTAACTTATTCTCTTGGAGCACTTTATTTCAGTGAACAGATGTAGCACATCAGTGGGCTGAAGGAATTACACAATTCCTAGGGCAGTTGGGGACTCATGCATGGAGGACTTAGTTATAACTGATTGTGGCAAGTTGTAACATAGTTGGAAGAGCAGTTATGGGAGATGTTATTTAGTTTAACTCATTTTAGTGAGTTAAACTCAGTTGTGCTAGTTGTAATTGAACATACACTAGTGATAGATGAGTGAATTAATTATTTAATTAATTCACAAATAGTGTCTTACTTGCAATTGAAGAAATACATCAGTTAACTACTTGCATGTCAGATCCAGTGGAGACTCAGTGGAGAGATAGGTGAAAGGGTGAGATGGACTATCTATTGTGACTATAGTGGAGCATTCAATGCATCCACACACACATTGGATATGCCTCTGAGTATTGCGCAATCAAGGCAAGGTAAGGTCGAATTCATTCAGGGTTATTCTTCAGCAGGGATTGCGCAGTGGAGGCAGGTTGTCAGGAGGCAAGAAATTGGTGCATGGAGGTGTAAATTTTTGCAAGACAGTGTGAGACGATTGTATATTGTACTGTAATATTTCCAAATGGGAAAATCAGCAATACATGCATTAAAAACGCATTCTTCAAAATTTTATGCATTAACAGATGAATGCATCCCATGGATCCATTAGATCTGACATTATAACAACCAAATCTGAAAGGAAATCAGAAACATATCATTATAGCCTAGTTAAACAGGCCTCCCATGCTCAAAACAACCCAAAAACACTGAAACCCCAAAACTACTGCAAACGTAAATTACTGCAGAAAGTGAAATTGCAGTTATTTGAGGGTTTATACTCATAAATATAGAGACAAAACAGATCTGATGATTTATTAATCAATAGAGCACAAAAGCAAATATCTAGTCTCTTTTATATAGATCCAAGATGACCCGGCAAGGGTTTCTTGACAAGCATGATATACATGAAGTATTTGCTACAGATCTATGGCTTAAGCATGTTGTATGGCTGAAGCTCTGCATAAAATTGGCTGATCATGCAAATAAATGGTTGTAGCTCCTCCTACTAGCTTTTCGGGAAAAAGGCTGATCCTCCTCCTAGGAAACTATCTCATAAAATAAGGGATTAAACCCTTCCACTGCAATACCTTAAGAAATAACGCAGTTTATGCAAGGGATTGTGTTGTTTCTGAAGACAACTGCTTGGCCTAACACCAAATAGTGGAAATGTAGCACAGGATGCTCCTCTTAGATCCCTTAAACAAGTTCTCCAATAAGAAGTGGGGAATTCCCGCATGAGAAAACCCTTACACTAAACAGTGCAACAAACTTAGCTAAACAGCCAAAGAATGAAAAAAGTATAAACAGACCACATACAAAATATAATTCTCAATCATGATCCATATAGTTGCCATTCCGTTCATTATATAGTTGATGAGCTTCCTCACCATGGGTCCCACCCAATTATGAGGTTACTTCCATGCAAAGGCTCCTCCACCAAAATTACGTTGTCTCCATTAGTCCCACTCATCTATTTACAACGTTGTTTGATTTATCCAACCATGACTTAGTCTCCATGCATTGTCTCCATTCACACCCAAGGTGTCTTTATTCTGACTAGCTAGATTGATCTTCATTCACATTGAGCTGTCTTTATTTATGATCCACTCCTCACATATTAATGTTGTTGACTTGGTCAAACTTGACCTTGTCCACACATATTAGACCTTGTTCATACCTAAGGATGTTTGATCTAGTTATTAACATGATCTCTTTTCACATTAAGAGGGATTTTATGCCTACTTAAGCAACTTATGGGCCTCCTTTCCCATTTATTCATCTAACTAGATATTAAGAGAAATATTAATATTGCTATTAGCTGCATGCTAATTTATGAATATTACATGTACTGAAAGCTCTATGAGTTGAGATTTGTATGAGATATATGAGATTTTTTCATGATCCATTGATATACATAATATATTATAGTTTTGGTTTTTAGCTTTAAGCTTTCCCGGTAAAACATCTTGCTATGTGTGATTGATTTTTCTTCATGTGTTTGCAATTGGTGATTTAATTTCCGCAAAGAATTAAGTAGAAGGATTATGTATTTAACATAATGATTAAATTGTTGAATCAGGAGAATCTGGTAATATACATGCATATTGTATAATTTCTGCATGGTATCAGAGCTGAAGAGATTGCAATAGTGAAGCAGTGCTAAGTTTTTGTTTGTGGAAACAATTCGAAATTGCTGCAAGAATTTCTTGGTGCGACAGTTGAGTATACATTGAAATGAATTTCAATGGTTTGTGGTTGGATTTTTCACTCGAGGGAAGCTCGAAATAAATAGCCTAGAAGGACAGGATGGAGGTGATGCTTGAAGCTAATGGATTGATGGAATTCATCGAGAAAGATGTTCCTAAGCCCACTTTAACAGATGTTCCAGTACTTGACGCATGGCAAAAGAAAGTAGCAAGGGCGAGGAGGATTCTGTTGGAAGGTGTAAAAGACCATATTGTGTCAATCCTTCATGGGAAATCCACTCCATATTCTATGTGGAAGGCTTTGACAAATATTTTCCAAAACAGCATCGACCATAGGAAATTGGCGCTGAAGGATAAACTCAGAAAAATCAAGATGGAGAAGAACGACACTATTCCGATATACTTGACAAAGTTTGTCCAATGCAGGGATGAGCTTGGGAGTGTAGTAGTCAGTGTTGCAGATGATGATTTGGTGAGCTTGGCTCTCCTTGGACTTCCGAAGAGTTGGCACAGTTATGAAGACTCTGTCAATAGACGGGAAAAACTGCCGAATTGGGAGCGACTTTGGTTGGATCTAGTGCAAGAGGAGATAAGGCGGAACACCAGGGATGGCCCTTCATAAAAGCATGATGATGAAGAGGACTGTGATTTGGCCGCCAAGGCGAAGAAGAAGAAGGGGAAGAAATTCCATTCTAGATCTGAGGTCGGTGAAGATGGCAAGGAGCACAACATGTCCAAAGTGAAGTGTTTTCACTGTCACGAACTTGGACATATTGCCACAAATTGTCCACATAAGAAGAAGAAAAATATGGTTGTTGGAGTTGCAGCTGGTGAGGCTCTTGCCTCGCAATTTGAGCTTGACTTCTCATTGATCGTATGCATGGTGTCTAGTGCATTGGGATCGGGGTGGTACTTTGATAGTGGTACTTCCTTTCACATGACGGGAGATGAGAACCTTTTCAGTGACTTGGTGGAGAAATATCTCCAGATGCATGTTGATTTGGGTGACGATGGACGATACATTGCGACCGGCATTGGTACCATTACCTTTTAGATGGTGTGAGGTAAACTCACTCCTTTAAAAGTGTTGTGCATGTTCCAGGTTTAACGAAGAATTTAATCTCAGTCGCAATGTTAGAGGATAGAGGCTATGATGTTGTCTTTAGTCAAGGAAAAGTTTTCTTGTGACAAAAAGCAACAGCGCAAGCCAATATGGTTTGGATTCGAGTTAAGAATCTCTACAGACTTGAAGTATATGGGATTTATATGGAGCTTCCTACTATTGGGAAGTGTGAGAAAGCCATGCAATTGAAGGTTGAGAGGGAGTAGGATTTGCATGTAGGTAAGAGTGAACCTCGGGATGTGGAGCAACCACAAGATGAGGATCATGGAGTGGGAGCAACCACTCATGCAGAGAAATTTCATGCCAGATGGGCAGAGGGATTACATGTGGCTATACCACCAGGTGAGAGGTGGGGCGACATGCATGAGTAATCCCAAGAAGATTTTTCTAGGCAGGATTCATTGAGATGGTGTGGATCTCATGAATTGACCCTGGCTACGAGGTGCCCACAGAGCAGGAGTAGCATGATTATTTGGATTGATGCAGTCAGAACAAAGTGATAGTGTCGGATACTGGAGTGTGGATCATAGTTGAAAACAAGTGCAGAGTTCAACAACGCATTGGTTCCTGAAGACATGTGCAGTAGCTAGCAGAAGTCAAAAGACTTTGATGACAGATGCATTAGACTGATTGAGTTGTTTGGAGGCTATTCAGTTTCGGAAGTGTTGCATGCAAGTTTTGCAGGGTGGATGCATGGAGTTGCAGGGCGCATGCAAAGACAGTCCTTTTTTTTTTAGAGGGAGTGTTGAATATTGCAACAAGAAATAATGAAAAAGGAATCCAGAAACATCATCCTTGATCCTAGTGAAAAATAAGCACCTAAACTAGGTGGGGCCCACATAGGCTATTTTTAGGTGTATGTCTATTTTTAGAATGGTGAGCATATTCTAAAATTAGCAGGAGGCTGATTCTATATGGTTGAGAAAATTCTATCTTTGGATAAATTTCTATTTTTAGAAGATGGGCAAATTTTATTTATAGATTGCTAATCTAAAAATAGAATGCATGTCGATTATTATTAGCCCTTAATAATAATCAAACAATAAATAGTAACTTATTCTCTTGGAGCACTTTATTTCAGTGAACAGATGTGTCACATCAGTGGGTTAAAGGAATTACGCAATTGCTAGGGTGGTTGGTGACTCATGCATGGAGGACTTAGTTATAATTGATTATAGAAAGTTGTAATAGAGTTGGAAGAGTAGTTATGGGATTTGTTATTTAGTTTAACTCAGTTCAGTTGTAACTGAACATACACTAGTGATAGATGAGTGAATTAATTATTTAATTAATTCACAAATAGTGTCTTACTTGCAACTGAAGAAATACAGAAGTTAACTACTTACATGTTAGATACAGTGGAGACCCAATGGAGAGATAGGTGAAAGGGTGAGATGGACTATCTGTTGTGACTATAGTGGAGCATTCAATACATCCACACACACATTGGAGATGCCTATGAGTATTGCGCATTCAAGGCAAGGTAAGGTCGAATTCATTCATGGTTCTTCTTCAGCAGGGATTGCGCAGTGGAGGCTGGCTGTTAGGAGACAAGAAAATGGTGCATGGAGGTGCAAATTTCTGCAAGATAGTGTGAGACGATTGTATATTGTACTGAGAGCTCTATGAGCTAAGCTTTGTATGAGATATATGAGATTGTTTCATGATCCATTGATATACATAATATATGATAGTTGGGGTTTTTAGCTTTAAGCTTTTCCGGTAAAACATCTTGTTATGTGTGATTGATTTTTCTTCATGTGTTTGCAATTGGCAATTTAATTTCCACAAATAATTAAGTAGAAAGATTCTATATTTAACATAAGCATTAAATTGTTATATCAGGATAATCCAATAATATACATGCATATTGTATAATTTCTACAATTTTTACCTTAATGTAGGTAGTTGAGGGAAATTTGGGGTTCTATATCTGTGGTATACATAATAACCAACCATATTAGCGATTGGGTGGTGGTCATCAACCAAATAAATACTATATCGATTATTCATCAACTCAGTAGTGATTTAAAAGAGTGTGCTTTCCATATATGAATTTGATGTAGGATGGAAACAACACCTTCCATTAATATCTTATTTCCAAACAGTAGTCCTCGTGTCGTGGAAGCTTCGTTAAACTTGCATGTGTTAAGCGAAGATCTCAATATGAAATATGTGGCACATGAAATATGAAATTGGTGGTAGGTTGAAGGAGGAAATCAGTGACAATTTAAAGAGGCAAGAGAATAGGTGGTAGATAAAAAAGTAAGTGGTAGACTTATGCATAAGTTTCATTTCAAACTTTGCAAAAAAAAACTCTAGATATGCAACATTACCCCGACCTTACCTTCCTTTCAAACTTTGGATAATTTTGGACACCCAATCCTCCTAGGGTTAGTGTGGAAGTTGAATGGTCATATAGAGTCCAAGAGACCACTTGGAATGTGAAACCAAGGGTCACCAGACTTGTATAAATATGTATATCATGTATAAGTAAAGGTATTCAAGGTTTATATTTCATAATGTGTTCATATGTGTGTCTTTAACATGGCATCAGAGCTAGCGATCACTGGCCCTCCTCCATTTTCAGCCACTTGTTATTTTGTGTCCATTATAGACGTGCACTAATTATTCACTATGAATCTTCTGCGTGGTTTTCTCTCCCAATGTATCTCCTCTGTCAATTCAGTACCTGAATTGCCTCTTTGTCAGTTGTCAACTGTCAGCGATTATGGGTTTTTTGACTCCCTCTCTCTAATCATCGGTCCATACCATAGGGCTCCTCCATACCATAACACTTCCCCACCTAATGCTTTCAAAACGCAGAGAATATACTCACTGCTCCATACCATTGTCAATACAACGCATCGTTTGCGCTTCCCCTCCAACACCGCAGTCTCGACAGTTCCTTGGCACCATGCACCTCTCCAAGAGTTGACACTGCCCCAGACACATCACCTTCAAAGGCATATTTGCGAGAATATACAGGAGGTCTGGTGGTTGACAAATATGTTCTGAATGGGTTCGAGGTAGAATAAAATTCAGACCTCGCAAACCCTCCATAACCAACCACCATTGTGTGAAGCTCAATGATGAAAGTGGGCAGAGATAATATGCGAACTCACTTAGCAAAGAATATCGCTCATATTCGTGCAGCCTCCTCATAACATAATCAGTCTCATTGACATCATATTCACGCAGACTCCTCGGCTCTTCTCCACACACAGTCTGCACTACTCCAAAACCTCTTCCTCCTTGTGACAACAATCAAAACAACATCATGTTACGTTACCTCACAGTCTTCCCTTGGTTCAAATTCAAGGCTCTCTCTCACAAATCTGACGTAGTCTCCACACCAAGTCGTGGGTTCGCCCCATACCTGGCGTGGTCTCCACCTTCTTGCACCTCCGCTCATATCACACTTTACTTCATATATCCTAACTCCACTTCATATATGATTATGCCCATGATTTCCAAAGACACTTCATATCTACTTAATATCTAATATCTTCTTGGGCCAACTTCTAAGATCTTTAGTGAACGTTGGGTTCACACTCGAATTTGAAACAGTGGAGCACGAGGCTTATTTGCATCCATGTTAGGATTTTTTGACATCAACTACGCAGCCTCTAAGGTTGATTGATGCCTTCAAAAAACATAGTTAAATCACAAAGATTCTACAGCGCGATGGCATCGTCCACAAGATTGACATTGTGAGTTTCGAAAAACTATGAGAATATTTCTACTCTCTATATTGAAAGGTGAGGAAAAAATGTCGTTTTCGTTGACTGGTTATGAATATCTTGAACTTATTCCATATGCAGTTGCATTATTTATTAAGGTCATACCATTTTAGAAGCATTGGTTTTGGTTAAGGAATATGGAAGCTTGTTAGTGGTGTGCATAACTCTTTAAATTTGATTTGTGGGCGAACGTATTATTTTTTAACATTGTGGGCCATAATAGTGACAATTGACCGAGTCTCCAGAGAGCTCAATCATAGAAAAGGATGGTGTTGTCCTTCACAATATTGATATGTCATATCTACATGCAATAGTAGCATAAACACCAGTTATGCCTCTTCAAGAAACTATCCATGTGAGCAGAGTGAATGTAGGATTAGAAAAGGAATGAACTATTTAAAATAAAACATGGAAGTTCCCTCTACTATGCCTGCATGCTACCAAGAAAATTAAAAGGGTATATTGTAATGTAATGAACCCTCCATATTTTTGTTGTAGATGGAGTTTAACTAGAGGGCCTAGGTCTAATATTATTGATTTTGAACAACGCTTCAAGTTCAATACCTATATAACATTATCTCGGCTGGGTTGTATGCTATGGCACACTAATTCAGAAGGTTTTCACATAATATTTCCTTGAAAGTGTTATTAAAAGAGCCAAAATAAAATAAAATTGAGAAGCAATTTCACTTACAATGAATTACATGTAGCCACAAGTAACTCCTATAATAATCTTCATTGCTTGAGTGTAAGTTTGGCAATGAAGAAAATGGACAATTTTGAAGCATTAGAGTTACTTAAAACTTTGATGCTCTCTACTATGGATAATACAGTTAAAATTAGCAAGGATTTTCTCACTGATATTCATAGTTGTCTACAAAATGCACAAGATATAATTGATTTTTTGCAGCTTGAGACAAAGCTACAACAAGAAGAGCTACAACAACATAAGCATCATTCTGAATTTGTTTTGTTTAGAAAAATCCTCTATTTGAGGTTGAAACTATTTCCCATCAACAACCATCAAGTGATCAAGTCAGTAAAGTGGAGGTTGATTCAAACTTATTACCCACTTCAGGAGCAGATTTGCATGCAGATGCAGAAATTCGGCCTACACTTCCCAAGCCAATAATCAGACCTTGGGAAGAGGTTGTCAGTAATAAGCACATAACTGGTCTTGGATATGACAAGGATGCTTCCTGTCATATTCCAGACTATTCCAAGCCCATTCAGTTTCAGAGTGCGGGATTTATTTATGGCAGTTCACCTTCATCTATTTCAGTTTTTGCTTCTCCTCCACAAAAACAGATTGTGAAATTCCAACACTGTGATTGAGTTGTTCATATTAAATATCACTTTTTTTATCTTCATCAATGTAATCATTGACATACAACCACTCACTATTCACATATATGCTTCAGAAACAAGCCTCCTGCAAGAACAAAGATTTATCTTGAATGGATTGCTTCTTCGCTATGGGCATCTACAACCAAGAAGATGTTTCAGTCATATGTCAAAATCTCTTCTAGAATATTAAAAATTCTTGCAGTTGAGTTTTTGCCATCATCTCACCTTGTATCAGATAGGGGGGGAAATGATGGTCATGTACAAGCTTCAAAGCCACATCAAGTGAGCCTGAGCCACAACCTGCCATACCAGATTTAGATTTGTAGCCAGACACAGATATGCCCATGATCATGCCATTGGTTGGTGGTGGGCCTTAAACCATCTATGTGAGGTTGATATTCTCCCTCTTCAAATAATTGGGGACACTTCCTCTAGCATAAGTCTTCATCTTCTTGTCAGTTTTGGAAGAGTTTGAGGAATTGCTTTAAGCATTCCAGAGTTGGTGGTCATCCTTATACCACCACAGGTTGAGACCTCCCTTTTCATGTTGAAGTTATCCCTTTTTATGTAGGTTACAGACCTCCCTTTTCTAGGTTGAAGGTCTCCCTCTTCAAAGCATTAGGATCACTTCTTATAGCAAAAGACCTCAAATTCTTATTAGATTTGGAAGAGTTTCAAGAACAGCCGCACTAAGTGTTCCAGTGTTGGTATTCATCCTTGAACCACCTCCTTATACCTACATCCTAGAGAGCATATTCAACCTAGTGCTGCCATTTTGTATTATAGCTATCTTCTTGGAATCATACATACCCCTTCAAATTAAGGTGGGGGGGTGGGGATTTTGGACACCTAATCCTCCTAGTGTTAGGGTGGAAGTTGAATGGTCATAGGGAGTCCAAGAGACCACTTGGAATGTGAAACCAAGGGTCGACATACTTGTGTAAATATGTATATCATGTTAATAAGTAAAGGCATTCAAGGTTTATCTTTCATATTGTGTCCATCTATGTGTGTCTTTAACATATAAAAATGCAACATTGCCCAACCTTCCTTTTAGACTTTGGATATCTAACATTTCCTTGGGACATGTGAAGTTTATAATAAGATGTCAAACCCTAAACTTTGGTTAAAATTTTGGTGAATTGAAATTTCCACCCTGAAACTTTGGTAAAATTTTGGTAAAAGGGGAAAATATTTGGTCAAAGAATAGATTAATTTCCGGTCAGTGATTGAGCGATCACAAGAATCTTGAAGAAGGAAGGGACTAATAATATTGAAATATAAACACTTTTAAATTTATAAGTACATTTTCGCAAAGTTAAGAGTCAAAAGATGCAATTTAATCATTTTTACTTCAACATCTAAAGATTTCATTCTAAGTAAAGTTTTAATGATGTATAAATTAGAATGGATAATTTTTTAGAATAATTTGTTATAATAAACTCAATAAAAATAACTTAAATATATAATATAAATTTTAATTTTCTTTTAAATATCATATTTTATAATAATTTATTTTCTACTTAAATAAATGAAATAACTAAAATGAGAAGAATAGAGAATGGAAAGAAATTCACGCATGCACTATCCACAATAAAAAAAAGTTTTAACCCTTGACAACTCATACGAGAGAAATCACTAGATTGTGAGGTTTATCTGCTCTCTTTTCTCTAGTATGGAAATATTCAACTACAAAGGAATATGTACTCTCTATGGAGTTACCTAAGAATTGTGACCTGTCAATCTATTACATAACCTAAAACCCATCTATTATGCTCTCTAACTTCCCACTCACACCTTCTCTACTCAATTATGCAATAAAATATAATAACATAGAATGGGACCACTAATATCAAGCCCCAAGGCACCAAGGAATCCCCCCATATTTTCCACATGCCAAACATGTTCCCAGACACCTTGGTGAGACAAGGCACCATGGACAACACTCGCATCACAAGTTTGGCGACAAAAGCATTGAAAGAAATGCGATGTTAACAAGGAGCGAGTGTTGAAAAACCAAAGAGGGTTCTTAGCATGTCGACTTAGTGGCACAACCAAGGCATGCACCCTAAGACATGCCCCTTGAGTGGGCATGTTTAACCGAAGGTATCTCAGCTTGAGACAAGAAAAGATGAGGTGGGGACAAATGATAGATGTTACAATTTCCAAGCAAGAAGGTGAGAGAAGTGTTTGTGTGCAGAGTTAGGGTTAGATGATGGGGGTTAGAAAGACCCAAGATGCACAATGAGCTATCCCAAGTGTGAAAAAATGGGTGGAATGGAGAACTGCACGAGGGATGCCTCATGCCATATAAGTGAACCAAAAGGCAGTGGAGAGAGGACACAACACAACCAAACAAAGTTAGAATGAGTCACAAGAGGAGTAGTGAAGTGTGAAGAAAAGGCTGAGATGGATGGAATAGCTTAAATGTTTGTGGTCTTGCAGACCCAAGCCCAAAATGATCCTAACCAAAGTGCATGCCAATTCAAGTTACATGTCAACCAAATTAGGGTCATTCGGGTGATCGAGCGACCTCATTAGGGTCTGACGTTTGGGTAGGTTCTCTCTTATGATTTTATATGGATTTTAGCTATGTAGGATTATATGAACTAAGCCTTTTTCTTAGGGGAAATGATGTATTGTGATTCATTTAATTAAAGCATAAGTTTGGATGGTTGTCTCCCTATATAATGTGCATGTGTATGATGATATTGCTAATGAATTAATATCTTGCACATAATGCTCATCTATGGTTAATGAAAGTTAACTAAGGTAGATGTGGAAAAATGTTTATTGTTATATATTAATAAATTATACAATTTAATATAATATAGAGATTAACACTAGTAGTATATTGTGATACATAGTGTGAGTGGATTATCATTGTGCTAAACTAGGAAGTTGTAAATCACGTCAGTGTCGCATGCTCGAGGGGTCACAGTGCACCCACCAAGGTGCCTTGTAACCTTAGGATCATATTGGGTCATGAAATGTGGTATTAGAGCTACCACTTAACACATAGGTGGAAATTGAGAAATTCAACAATGTAGCTAAGATGGAGATGTGCAAGCAAAGAGGTATTTCTAGTTTTTGTGGTTCTTGTTCACTTGAAGATGTTTTTAAGAGAATAGGTGTCTTGGGGAAGGAAAAAGACAATTGAAGGCACAATTTTTTCTTTCCGAACATACAAATCAACAAGAAGGAAGTACTAGAACTTGTTGATAAAGGTGCCTCACACAATTTCATGAAGGAAATTTTTGCAAAGCAACTTGATTGGAAAGTATCCATGAGTAGGATGATTGTGAAGGAAATCAACTCAAAGGCTAAAGAACTAACAAGATTGGAAACATGTGTGTTAGTTTAGATTTATGGTTAAAAGGGACTTTTGGATTTTATAGTGATACCAACGGATGATTTTGAGGTGATATTTGGAGAGGATTTGTTGAGAGGAAATTGAGTGGTTCTGATACCATGGATGGATCGACTCATTATCTTGGATGGAAACAAAACATGAGTTGTGCACACAACTGCATGGAAGTAGAAGAAGGAAAGTGCGAAGATTTTGTATGAACTAAGTATGAAGATGGAAACATGAAGGATGGATATTCATATATATTTGTTAGTGATCATGGAAGTAGGGTATGATGGGATGGGGATTCTTATTCCACCATATCTTTTTGAGTTTTTGAAGACATGTGGATAAGATGTCAGATGATTTGTCGAAAGTACTCACACCAAGAATAGCAGTGGACCACCGCATTGAGCTTGATCCTAGTGCTCCACCACCAACATGAGCTCATTAGAGGTTGTCAATATCATAGTTGAATTAGTTGAGGGATTAATTAACACAACTAATTGATGCAAGATTCATCCATCCTTCTTGATATACTTATATTCCTCATGTACTATTTGATAAGAATAAGAATACAAATGAGTTGACGATGTGTATTGACTACCGAACTTTGAAAAATAGATTGTGGAGAACCAATACCCCCTTCCACTAGTAGTGGATTGCTTCAACAAGTCGACCAAGGCCAAAGTGTTCAGGAAGTTATATTTGAGATAGGGTTACTATCAAGTATGAATTGTAGAGGGTGATAATGCGAATAAAACCAAGGTAACAAGGTATGGAAGTTATGAATTCCTAGTTATGCCTTTTAGGTTATGTAATGCTCCTACTGCAATTTCATCCTTGATGAATGAGGTACCACATATTTTCTTGGATAAGTTTGCCGTGGTATACTTCGATGATATCATAATGTTTAATGATAATTTGGAAGAACATAAGATACATTTAGCACAAGTCTTTTAGGAACTGAGGTAGCATCGGTTGTACTTAAAGAATACCAAATTTATGTTCACCCCAAAGGAGATACCATTTATGAGTCATTGGGTTTGTCAGGGATGTATTCGTATGGACCCTCAGAAGATAAAGGTGATAGTATATTTGGAGGAACCTTACAATGTGTATGATTTGAGTGTCTTCATAGGGATGACCAATTACTACCAAGAGTTCATGGAGGGATGTTCAAATATATCCTCCCCATTGATATACTTATTGAAAAGGGAACCATGGAAATGGACAAAGAAGAGTAGACATGTGTTTGAAGAGATAAAAATAAGGATTGTGACAACTCTCGTGTTGAAACTCCCATATTATGAGAGATCATTTGAGGTGCAGAAAAATTCATTAGATTTCACCATAGGAAGAGTTTTGATGCAATATGGTCACCCCATAGTTTTCGAGAGTAGGAAGTTACATGATCGAGAGGGGAGATATCATGTTCATGAGAAAGATATGACAACAATAGTGCATTGTCTTCAAGTGTGGAGACACTATCTATTGAGGAAGTAATCTGCAGTGAAGATGGATTGTTGGAAACCATAATAATATTAAGATGGGGATTGAATTAGTATTATAGAAAATTTAAGAACTATTTAGCGAATCAAACACATTCAATGATACAAAAATGCATCAATAACATAAAGAATTGGACACATAATGTTTACGTGGAGACCCATATGGGAGAAAGCCAAAAATATTCTTTTAATTATAATTTAAATTTACATCAAATTATGTAGGAACCAACCTACAAGAGGCACCATCCCCCTTTTCTTTGCAAGCACCCACTTATTGGAAGCACCAACTCCCATTGTTTTTAGGTATTGACCTATTGGAGACTCCAATCCCTTGATCCACAAGCACCTATTTTCTATGATTCTCTAATTCAAATTGATTTAGTTTAGATCATAGTAGCTCCCTTATAATTCTATCGATGGACACAACTCTTATTAAATAAATAAATCTTTAGCACTCCAAACCAGAAATTTTCTTATACACAATAGCTTCAAATCTCAGTTAATCTCCACATTCAACCTTTTATCATCTCTCCTATACACACTCTATCTGTTATCTTCTTTGTATTTCTGACTTGTCTCTCTCTCTCTCTCAATCATGAGAACATGAGTCACTTATTCTTCTTACATCCACAATATGGATTGTATATAATAGTATTTTTTCCCTCGCAATCATGAGAACATGAATCTCTTATTGTTCTTACGTCATTTTATTTCTAATTTTATACCCAAATACCTCAAAAAATTTCCCCATTAAAAAAATTTCATTTAATTGTTTTGCACACTCAAAACACCAAATTTTTGAGTCATGGCCTTCGAGATTCATTCACCATGGACCATATGGCCATGCTCCAGGACTCAAAGCTTAAGCTTAAAGGGAGTTATCCTAATGGCCTTTGTGATCTGTTCCACTCTTGTTATATGGATTTTACCTATGAAATATGACATCTGGTGCATACTCCCCTTCACACTATACTACATCACCATATGGTCAAACGGACAAAAAACACTTTACCATTGCATCCAGATGTATCCAAGGATCTATTATCTAGTCTCCACTTCCCTTTACACTAGACTTCATCACCATATTGATCGTATGTATGGATAACAATTTAATATTGTGTTCGGGTGGATTTGAGGATTTGGTATCTGGTCTTAAGCTAGTTGTGCATGCTTGCTTCAACCCTAGAGGAACAAATTCCTAGATAACTCCTTCTCGCATGGAACTGTGACCACACTGGAAACTTCACCATGTTGAAGTTTGCAACAAGAAATAGTGAAGGAGGCATCTTGAAACATCATCCTTGATCCTAGTTGGAAAATAATCACCTAAACTAGGTGGGGCCCACACAGGCTATTTTTAGGTGTATGTCTATTTTTAGACATGGTGAGCATATTCTGTAAGTAGCAGGATGCTATTTGTAGATGGTTGGTCAAATGTGAAAAATAGATGAAGTTCTATTTTTAGAATATTGGGCAAAGTCTATTTATAGATCGTTGATCTAAAAATAGATGCATGTCGGCTATTATTAGCTCTTAATAATAATCTGACAATAAACAACAACTTATTCTCTTGGAGCACTTCAGTTCAGTGCACAGATGTGGCACATCAGCTGACAAAAGTAATTACGCAATTCCTAAGGGTTTACTGGAGCTAATGCATGGAGGACTCAGTTAGAACTCTAGTGGCAGAGTTATGACACAGTTGGAAGAAGTAGTTATGGAGTTGTATTTAGTTTAACTCAGTTAAACTCAGTTGAGCTAGTTGTATCTAGTCTAACTGAATGATACACTAGTGAGAGTGGAGTGAATTAATTAGTTAATTAATTCACAAATAATAACTCATTAATCAACTGAACAATACATCAGTTAAATACAGTGCATGTCAGATCGAGTGGAGACCTAGTGGAGAGATAGGTGAAAGGGAAAGATGGACTATCCGTTGTGACTACTAGCGATGCATGAATTGCATCTACATATACATTGGAGTTGCCAATGATAATCACGCAGTCAAGGAGAGTGGGATTGCATCAAATTTGTCTTTGTAATCAGCTTGGATTGCGCAGTGGAGGCAGGCTAGCAGGAGGGTAGAGATTGGTGCATGGATTTGCAGATTTTTCACAAAGTTAAGTATGTGGTGTACTTTATCTTGTATTGAGGGCTTCTGACTTTTATGCTTTGTGACAGGATATAATGTAGTCTCCATGTTACATAATATATCGTTGGGGTTTAAAGCTTGATTTCTGGTTAAAAAGCATGTTGTAAATTGAATAGCACACATTTATGCTTCCACATGTGTGTGCAATTAATTTTTCATAGTATTGTAGAGTAGAATAATTCGATGTCTTTGTAAGTTAAATAGTGTGAGATCAGGTGGATCTTGGACATATGCATGCTTAGTGCATATAATTTCTACACACCAACTCCCTCAATCTAGGGTATAGGCTTAATAATACATACTTTATTTCTACAACCTTGGAGGGGAGAATGCCCAGATAAATTGCATAACCTCGAATTTAAAGGCCGATAGTGGTTCCTATATTCCTAAGCCACCATTTGGCACAAAAATACAATTTTTCAGCCACTTTGGAAAATTGAAATATAAAGGAAAACTTCACCAACCAAACCCATGTTATGAATCCTGAGGGTGCCACATACTCTTCCACATAGTCTCTCTTCCATATCACTTCCACATGTTATTTGAAAATAGGCCACTTGGTCACCTAGAAATTTTGAATTTACTTGCCACATTTCATGACCATAGTGTGCCACGTCACTGCCACATGTACTGCATTATGAATTCCATTTGTATTACCATGTGTCGCTTTGACCACCCAAAAGAGAGAAATCCACCTACCACCTATCCTCACTTCAAGGTGCCAAGGCATTAACCTGAGTGACATCAGCCACTTTATCACTACCACTTAGTTGTAGGTGTGTTTCCATGTCATACTAGGGTCCACTTTCTCGTTGGCACTGTAAAATTTTGGATCTGATTGTTTTCTTAAGTGGTTGCCTTGTTGCACTCTTAGAGGCCCGAATGACCGGATGCCTTGGTGCATCTCAGATGCCAAGGTGAATCCAGATAAACAAACATTCACCCAGTTCACATGTGTTGCTCAACCCCCGGATGACTTGATGGTCAAAAATCCATTTTCATGTGGAACCATCACCCATCAAAACCTATACCAAGTATTTCTATATTTCATCACTTCATACTCAAGTTTCTCTTCATTCCTAGGAAGTTAGATTAAGAGCATATACCATTAGAAATATATTTGAGCAGGTTATCTAACCAAGCACCTTTCATGCTCTTTTGGAAAAGGTACTTGTAGGCAAAATTCCTTCAAATATAGGCTACTAGGATACACATTCAACACTATGCAAACAACCAAGACATTAATGACATCAAAATATTAACACACTACTAGTAGACTCAACAAGCTCCACGTAAACTTGACATTAATGACAACAACTTCCAACACACTCAACAATCTGCCCATTTGGAATTGATGGTAATGCCACCAAACATTGTTTGTCATTGATGGCCTTGGGTGTGACTCCCCCTATCAATATGCTCACTCTCCATATTCAATGTTCTATTTTTCTACTCACATTTCATATCTAATGTTTGCTCACTCTTCCCCTTTGACATCAATGGAAAGGAGCTAATACCAATTGCTAAAGTTGATCCATGGCTCAATTTTTTCCAATTGTGCGTTTTTTATCAAGGTTGTGAAATCTCTTTAATATTGATATCCAATTTTCTATTGCTTTACTATTGTACCAACACACCAAAGGCTATTCCAAAAATCAATACTCTCCCACTAATTGGATATAATAGGATGTTTATTTTAATGGTTTTTTAACACAATGGTTTTTGTTAAATAAATTGATACCAATTCAAGGAAGACAAAAACAATTACAAATCATGAAAATTATCCATTTCATCATTCTTATAGTGCACTCTACTCCCCCTAAATTTGTACTACTCATGTTGATCTTGAAGCTCCCCCCAAATTCACTCGATTTTTTCTCTCTGACATCCTAACATACAAATATCCTTGACATATTTAGATAATTGGCCTATTTCCATGTGAAGGAAACTAGTGAATATATGAGGGAGGAATCACTTCCAACTTTTGCCTTAAATATTCAAAGGGTTATTTGGCAAGTGGCTCGGTGAATACACCAACTATTTTTTCCTTGGTTGATATTCATTCCAACCTGACAATCTAATCATCCACCTTTCTCTAAGAAAGTGATATTTTATGGGTATATGTTTGGTTTTTGAGTGAAGAATAAGATTCTTGGATATACTTATAGCACTTGTGTTATCACATATAATGGAAATTGATTCCTCATAAGTTACCTTCTTTCTTGCAATGTCTACTTCATCCACACAATTTCAGTGCAACACATTTTAGTTTCTATGTAATCGGGTTCAATAATATAAAGTGAGATAGAAGTTTTTTTTTTCTCAGCTAAGCTGCCAAACAATTCCCTAGGAAGAAAGCAATTCCACTTGTGTTGTTCTTATCATATACACTACTAACACAATCAACATATGTTTATGCAATCAATGAATTTTTTTACCCTTTAGATACCACAATACGTAATCCATTGTGCCTTTTTAGATATCTGAAAATTCTCTTTGCAGCTAGCAAGTGGCTCTACTTGGGATCTTATTGGTATCTTGCTACCAAACCCATAGATTACATTATGTCTGTACCATATGCTATTAGGTAGAAGAAGCTACCAATCATTGTTTGAACAATTTTATATTTACGTATAGTGATTCATAATATTTTCTTAGCTTGCATCTAGTGACCATAGGAGTACTAACAAGTGAACACTCTTCCATTCCAAAATTCTTCAACATTTCTTTCAGATACCTTCCTTGGGAAATGAACATGCCTTTTGGTGATTGTGTAATTTGTAAGCCAAGGGAAAATGAGAGTTCCCATAGCATAGACATCTCAAATTCAACTTGCATTTCAGCCACGAATTTTTGACTTAGTAAATTTTCATTACTACCAAAGATTATGTCATCAATATAAAAAACAATGACTAAAATATTTTCATTTTTAGATTTGATATACAAACTGCTATCAGTTGTCCTTGTATTTAATCCTTGCTACTATGGATGTTTTTCAAATAAAAAATACCATGCCCTTGGAACTTTCTTTATTCCATATTATTCCTTTTTCAACCTGCACACATCCTCAAGATTGTCTGACAATTGAAAACTTTTAGGTTTTTCTATATAAACTTCTTCTTCAAGTACTCCACTCAACAATGTTGATTTCACATCCATCTTATACACTTTGAAATTCTTGTGATAAAAAATTTCTAAAAACACTTTTATTGCCTCTAATATTATTACAAGAGAAAAAAATTCATTCAAAGTCTATTCCTTTAAACTAGGCATATCCTTTACACACTAATATGGTTGTGTTCCTTATAACTTGTCCATCCACATCTAACTTTTTCTTGAAGACCCATTTTGTACCTATGACATTTTTATTTATTGGTCTTGGAATTAATTCCCAAGTCTATTTTTTATCAAATTGATCTAATTCCTTATTCATAACTTATCCAATGTGTATCTTAAATTTCCTGAGAAAACTCTTCGTGTTTAATCATGGACAACATGGCAATATTTGTTTGACTAGCAGTGCTTATTAGCTTTCTTCTAGTTTGAAGTCCTACTTCCTTATCACCAAGAATTTTATTTTTAGGATTATTCTTTTGCATATACCTTGAAGGAGGTTTTGGATGAGAGAATAATACGTCTACTTCTTCTTCCTCTTCTAATTCCTTATGTTGTTGTTCTTCACACTTACTGTTGAACAGATTAATTGGGTCGATACATCTTGGTTGATTCTCCTTGAGAGGTAAAGATTCATCCACTTTTACATCAATGTTGTTTACAATATTGCATAATATTTTATCATAACATTTATATCCTTTTCTCTTAGTTGAATATTCTAAAGATATCCCTTCATTAGATCTAGAGTCAAACTTACCAAGATTTTCATCATTAATTTTAATGTAGCACTTGCTGCCAAAAATTTTGAAGTGATTTTCCATACCACAACTCAGAGGGAGTCATGTCACTATTTGGCCTAGGGCATGATTTATATAAAATATGAATTATGAAAAAATTAGTTCAAAAGGTTTTTGGAATATTTCTGTCATCTAACATTGCTCTAGCCATTTGTTGTACAGATTTGTTTTTCCTCTCCACTGCACCATTTTGTTGTTGGATGTTTGCAATTAAGAAGTGTCTCCTTATTCCATGTTCTTCACAAAAATCATCAAACTCTCTTAAGGTAAACTCTCCACCTCCATTAGAACTTAGGCATTTCAATTTACAATCAGTTTGATTTTAAGCAAGGGATTTGAAGACTTTTAACTTATCAAACACTTCATATTTCTATTTAAAAAATGCAACCTAAGTCAACCTTGTATATTCATCGATAATTAGCATGAACTATTTTTATCCGCTTGGAATTTTAGTTCTTAATGGCCCACATAAATATGTATGAATGAGTTGCAGAGGCCTGGTTGATGAGTGTTCCTTAGTATTGAAGGTTGCTCAAGCTTGTTTACTAATTTAACATGATTTTCATATTGTATTGTTAGGCTTTGAAATCTGTGGCAAATTCCTTACATCTTACTTCTTGTTGAGCTTCATCATATAGTAAAAATTTCAGTGTTCCAACCTTATGTGTCATAGCTAGCTCTCATAGGGCTTCCCCAAACAACATTTCTCATTTTTTTCATTGAGTATGTACACAATACTTGGTATTCTCACAACCTTTGCTACCACTTTCCTTGTGTTTGTTGTATTTATTTCACAATATTTGGAGTGAAAAGTGACATCCTACCCTTGGTCGCACATTTGAATCACACTTAACAAATTGTGTTTGAACCCACCCATGAGAAGACCATTCTAAACCCGGCCTCTTCCATTATCCAAGCTAATTGTTCCTTTTTCCGTTATTTTTCCTAGAGCATCATTACCAAAGGTCACATTGATTATCTTATCTTCTCTTAGTGATAATAATTTACTCTTATCACAATTCATATGTTTGGAGCATCCATTGTTCACATACCAATGGTTGGCTTGGTTTTGGACATATAAGACAATGTCACATTATTCTTTCCTTTTTTCCTTTTTCTTCTTCCACGTCTTGGGTTCTTCTTGTATATCTTTACAATCACTCTTGTACTTATCCACACAAAATTATACTCATTTTCCATGTCATTATGATGTTTTCATCAATACCATTAAGGTAAGGCTCATATCTTCTTTATGTCATTATAATGGCACCAATAACCTATAACTAAGACGATATGTGGAGATCAATTAAAGGCCATGTGATAATAGCATATGTTGGGTTTTTGAATGCTTTTATTTAAAATCTAACTAAGTATCAACATACAAATATGAAAATTTCATTGAAACAAAATTCATATAACCTTGGAATTTGTGAACACGAGTGGATTTCACATCTCATGTTTCTTCATCTTGATAATTTCCTAGATAAACTAGGCATTGGAATTAATACAATTTCATATCAACCTTGGACCCATAAACTTGACCATGTTGATATCAAAATTCATGTTTTCTTCGACTTAAATAAATTTCTCCACAAATTTAACCCTAAAATTAATTATATTTTATAAATTAATGGGTGCATAAGGATGGAAGGATCTAGATCCTTATGTAGCTCATCTTACATAGCTTCCTAATTAGGTATAATACCTGAATTAATATTATTTCATAATTAGTTCAAGTCTATGTCAAACATATTTAACTCCTTACGTCTCTTGAGTTGTATTAGTTCTCATATGCACTTTGGAAATCATTATCCATGATGATATAACACATTCTATTGGTTTAGGGTTATGCTTACTCAAGTATCACCACATCCTCATGATGAAGTCATAATATCCAAGTCAAAATGATATGTGGAGGTAATTAATAGTTTTGTGTGATGTTGACATGCATTAGGGTTTGATGCATTATGCATTGTGATTAAAAATAAGGGTTAGGTTCACAGATAAAGTTGTAAGTTAAGATAGTTGAGATGATAAATTACTAGGATATACCTCGAATCAAAAAATTAATATTATAATTTAGTTTAACTTAATTTTAAGTTCAATTTCATTTAAAAGTTTGTGTATCCTAAAACATATTATATCTTAAATGTGTGATATATATTATGATTAATTCTTAAGAGTGGGTTTGTAGTATGAATTATCCATGTCAAGAAACATAAGAACCAATTTTATATATGATTTTAAACCCAAATGACTTATCAAATACAAGTAATAAGAGTTTAGATTTATATGGATACTAATGTAAGTTTAAGAAACACAATGTTGAGGATCTATTTAGATTTATGAATTAAAAGTATTATAAAATATAGTCCAATGGAAACCCATAAGGTGTATATTATTTGGTTTGTGCGGGGTTTAGTCCGATTAAGTTTCATGTTCAAATGTCATGGGGAGGAGTTGAGAATAAGTATCAATTGTGGGAAGTACATTGTCTTAAGGAATGCATAAACTTGATCAAGTCTCTCACAATTCTAGTGAAAATATCCCATTATTGGGTATATCATTCCTCTATACAACTCTAACTCTAACTCTAACATAAACATAACCTCGTATTGAAAAAAAAAAATCAATGATATTTTATGTTTAACGTTCTTTACCTAACCACTTTTCAAAAAGAAAACATTCTAACAATATAAATATACCAATACCACATGGTATTATCAAAACTCACTCATATCCTACATAATCATACTTGGTCAACATCATCATACATATGCAGGAATATAAATAGGAGTTGTCTACCGAGGCCGCGTTTTGGCCCGGACGGCAGAAATCTGCGGGAATCCGGTCAACTCAATTTAAAAAATCAAGTAATTGCAGTGCTTGGAATCCATTTTTGATAGTGGAAATGGATTCAACACTATCAAAAACCCTTGGGGCACTCAAAATACTAATGTTTAACAACTGTAAACAAGATTCTGAGAAAATCTCTACCGGATTTTCTGAAAATCATTACCGGATTCTGGGTCAAAACGCGGCCTTTTTAGACTATGCTATATAAATATATCCATGACCCTTCCTTGTTCCTAGTTGTCATTAATGACATCAACATAAATAATGTGAGTACATGGTACACTACCAATCCAAGGCATTGGACCTTTTCCACACCTCATCTTTGAAATCATCGTGAAAGCTCGAACACAACCATAGGATTTGGGCAAACATTTTGTTACGGACTGCACACTCTATAATTATATTGAAATGAAGTTTCGAACTTCAAAACCATTTGAGTGTGGCTTGAAATTTAAATCTTTTGTTGCATCGTAGAGAGGGGGGAATTCGGTATTCTTTAAGTACAAATATCTTAATATCTATCTTCTGGAGTACTCGATTCTCAAAGTTCAAACATGTTTGAATTAATTTTGAAATATCTTCAAAGGACGTAACGTAACTCTAATGAATAGTAATATGATATTGACATACCATCAATATCCCTGCAAAACTTTGAAAATATTGTTTGAGCATCATACAAAATTGAAATGATTGTTTTAGAATCATCTAGATGAGAGCTTTATGGGGACATCATGAGCACCACATCCACATGCTTCACTTTTGACATATCAATCTAAAATATAATAAAAGCATAGAAACATACTTCACTTTTGACATATCAAACTAAAATATAATAAAAGCATAGAAACATGAAGGATATTTCAAATTTTCTATTGTGATGTTTGGAATATATATTTTTGTAAAGATGTCAAACACTATGTTTTATTATAATTGTATAAAATTTTGATGTTTTTAATTATAATTGGAAATATTTATATTTAAAAGGTATGGAATATATATTTTTGTAAAGATGTCAAACACTATGTTTTATTATAATTGTATAAATTTTTGACGTTTTTAATTATAACTGGAAATATTTATATTTAAAAGGTTATATTGGAGTTAATAGCAAGTGTATAAAAGGTGTTGATTTATAATTTTGTCTACCATTTAGATTTGTGGATTATTATTTTTTTTCTTAATTTTCTTGTAAAGAACTTTTTTTTTTACATGTGAACATAAAGGTAGATTCTTATAAATTAACTATAAAAAATACTATATATAAAGCATAATTATACATTGCTAACTAAAATTGCTCCTTTGCGTAAAGTAGGTTCTAGAAATGTTTAATATTCTAAAAGATTTTGTCTTTTTATCTTATAAGTTCTACGATCTCGATTAGATTTCCTTCCCCTTGTAAGAGGAGGGGAGAGATTTGATGCTTTCTTGAAGATTATGACAAAGAATTTATAAGGTTCAATGTGACACTTGTTGTTGGCTCTAATTCTTTTTCCAATCTCCTTCTTTCTTCTCTATTAGATCTACCTCATCTTCCTCCTTTATTTCATGTGTGTCATCTTCTTCCTTCTCTTCGCCTTCGAGTTATTTTTTTGTTCAAACCTCTCTCAAGATCCTTAAGGAATGGATTTGTGCCATTATCAAGAAATGTTGATCTATTGTTCGGTTTTATTGCTTCCTTTTCAAATTATTTATCCAAGTATTATGGATTTAATAAGCCTTTCAGATTCCCCAAAACTTTAAATTGATTATTTCTTGAGGAGGGAAAAACCTCTTGGGATGCCATTAACTATGGTAACCTATTGTGATGAAAAATCTTGCACCTACATAAGACCACCTTGAGTCTATGTTCTTCTCTTGCCTTTTGCTTTGACAAATTTTGTTCCTCTTGGGTTTTTG
This sequence comes from Pinus albicaulis, assembly GCA_034641835.2. Lineage (NCBI taxonomy): Eukaryota > Viridiplantae > Streptophyta > Pinopsida > Pinales > Pinaceae > Pinus > Pinus albicaulis. Next base: position 537,400,164 of record CM076582.1, on the reverse strand, counting down.
GCCAACATTTGGTAAAATATCCATAAACATGATAGATGTTGCGCTTGAATGTAATCTATTCATAATCTAGGATATGTCAATGGGTCCACCCATTTATATTGATTTGCAAATCCTTTGGGTGTCCCTTCTCCAAATCCACCTCCATACATATTCTTGCATAATAAAATAGTTTTCCTTTTAGTTTTGCTTGCCCAATGAGTTTTCCCAGTATATTTCCAATATTTCTAAGAGTGCAATCATCCCATAGAATTAAAAGAAGATGAGACAATATAATCCGCTCTACGGTTGCAATGTTTTCTTCTTATGGATTAAAGTATAGGGACCACAAATCTAGATAATTCCCCTAGATCTCATAAAATATGGTCCAAAGTGGAATAGCATATTCCACTCTCCTTTGTTAAGAAAAAAAAACAAAATATACATGGTTAAAATCAAGAGATGATCATTTTCCTTTAATCTTAGGAGTGCATTACTCAACCATCCAGGTTCCACAACCTTTGGACTTGGCCAAAAGCCTATAAAATTTCATGTTAGAGCATGCTCAAATAACATGAGGGATTTGCTTCTTAGTTTTCGGGATGGGAGGTTTAATTGTGTAGTGAATCCTAGTAATATTGCAAATATCTTTTGATGATGTTGATTCCTCTTGTGAGGATTCAAAGACCAAACCAGAGAGTAATATGCCTCTAATTCTAAGTTGTTGGCACTCCCTATCCTGAATAGCTCAAGTTTTGGAGGTAGTGGTTACATGCTTCTACAAAACTCCTCGCCCTTGAATATTCAACAGAATTTGCATCTTGTGATGTTTTTCTTAACCTACAACTTGTCTTATCCTAACTGAAACCAAGAGATTGGAACTAGCTTCAGCTTCCAACTAATTTTACTTCAAAAACCCATGGATTCAAGACCCTAATTTTCTATAGCATGAGATGGCATCTTTTCTTCAACAAACTTTTTGATTGATGGAAACAACTCCAACAGGTTGGTTGAATGATGGCAACAACTAGAGTAAACCCTAGTCGCAAGGGAAATCGTCACTCGTCCTCATGTTCAATATGACTTTTATTTCAAAATGAGGTTTTTTTCAACATAATTGTATACTAATAACATTGAAAATACTAACTTATTAAGTCATGTACCAAAGCTTAATATAGAGAGAACTTTTTGAATTTAATGTTATATTATTTTATTTATATATAAGTTTTAATTGTATGTTTATTAATTGGACTTAGTTTAGATGGTGAAGAGGAGAAGAATTTATCCTCTTTACTTAAATTTAAAATGAGTTTAAGTGTTTAAGGGTACTAGATGTGCTATTTAAATGGTTTCTTACCTTCACAATCATCCAAGGCTAGCTAAAGTGGTTAACTGTGTTAATCATCATGTATGAGGGTGGCATTAAACGGTTTGAATATTTTTGAGATCATAAACTAGCTTGAGTGGTTGAGTGCTTTTAGTTTCATGCAAGGCCTGATTAAGTGTTTTGAGCCTCATGCATGATGCTAGGACAATACGTTGGAAACATTTTTTAGCCTAAGTCGACTAACTCGAATGATTGAGTGCTTTAAGCATCATGCATGAGGATGGGACTACATGTTTTAAGCATCTTTAAGCCCTTTGGACTAGCATTAGTGGTTGAGTTCTTGAGTTGGATGCAATGCTAACATCACTGGTTGAGTTCTTGAGCTACATGCAATGTTAGCGTAGTGGTTGAGTGCTTTTAGCCTCATGCATGAGGATAGAATTAGATGTTCCAAACATTTTTGAGCCAACTGGTTGAGTTATTTGAGCCTCATGCATGGGCGTGGGATGAGATGTACCAAATATTTTTAACCTACAGGGATAATTCAAGCAATTGAGTGCTTCAAGCTTTATGCATGAGGGTGGGATTAGAAGTTCTAAACATTTTTTAGCCAAGCGGCCTAGATTGAGTGGTTGAGTGCTTTGAAATTCATCCAAGGCTAGCTTGGGTGGTTGAGTTCTTTGGGCTTCATACATGAGAGTAGGACATGATGTCCCAAGCAACTTTGAGCTTCATATAGGGTAGGAATTAACTTGAATGATTAAGTGTTTTGAGCTTCATATAGGGTAGGAATTAACTTGAATGATTAAGTGTTTTGAGCTTCATATAGGGTAGCTCAAGTGGTTTAGAGCTTTGAGTTTCATGCATGAGAATGGAACCAAATGTTCCAATTATTTTTTACCCTAGTAGGCTAGCACCAATGGTTGAGTGCTTTTAGCTTCATGTAGGGCTATCTTTATGCATGGCCCGTTGAGGCTTGAGCTTTATTTTCAAGTTTCATGGACTAGCTCCAACACTTTAAGTGTTTTGAGCTTCATGTAGGCTAGTTTGAGCTTGAGCTTCATTTTTTACACAAGTGTCTCACTTTAGTTCTTAAGTGCTTCATGATGTATGAAGATAGGATGAGATGTTCCAAATATTTTTTTAACTTGAATAATTAAGTACTTTAAACTTCACTTAAAAAGTCTCACATCTCAATTGACTACCTTAATCTATATAATTAAATACTTACCAAATAAAATTACTTAAAATAGTTAAATACTTCAATCTGTGTGCCAATCTCTTTCCAAATATTATTTTTAATATTTGCTTCAATCACCAAATAAGAATTTTATTTTATATTATTTTAAAACATTTTATATGTAATCCCCCCAAAAACAAACTAACACAATATGCATTTAAATTAAAAAACCATAATAATATTTTTTATTTTATTTTTATAATAGCTACACTTTTCCTTGAATAAGGGTGATGAGTCAGCCTGTATTAGCCAATAGCAGCCAGAAATACTTGTCCTCATTACTGATTTGACCACTAAATTATGAAGTTGTCTACCCAGCAACAGAATAGCCCGGACGACAGGTTTTTGCCTGAATCTGGTTCAGTAAAATTCAAAAAATGAGGTAGTTGCAGTGTTTGGAATCCATTTTTGAGAGTGGAAATGGATTCAGCACTATCAAAAACCCTTAGGACATCCAAAATACTGAAGTTTAACAACTGTAAACAAGATTCTGATAAAATCTTTGCCAGATTTTTTCAAAATCTCTACCGGATTCTAGACTATTCTGTTACTTCTTTAGACTATGTCCTAAATTATGATATTTTTTCCCACCTATTAAAAATATCAACACTTCTTTAAAAAAAAATCATAATAATATCACCTTCCCAGTTTCCCATATAATTCATTTCAATTTTTTATTTCTATTATCTCTCTTAAAATGATATCCACGTCAAAAACCATATGCTTGTGTTCGGTCTACTGTATATACATAGAAAGAGAATATTCTTATTTTTTCCGATAGGAAAGTGAAGATCTAAAGAAAAATAATTTCAAAGCGTTACAGCGAAGGTACTCAATGCAGGCATGAAAATGACTTAACGCCAACCGACCAGACAGTGGCTTTTCACTCCCATCCCAATTTTCACCTTCAAGCTTGGCCCCACAGCTGTTGGTTTTGTATAACTCAGTGTTGTTGGGCGGGAAAAGTAAATTTAAATTTCTTTTATTTTAATTTTCAATGTTTTTAAATGAATGTTGATTAATCGTGTTATTAGGATTTGGTTGATCTTTCACATTATTAGAATTTGGTTGACCTTTCACATCATTAAGATTTGGTTTACGTTTTCAAACTAACTAATGTGGTCCATTCTTAACACAAAGTAAAAAAAACAATTGATCTTCAGAAATAAATAAGAAAGATACATCATTACCCAAAGAACGCTGTTAAAAACTTGTGTTTATGTGTTTAAAATTTTAACAAGATATCATAATTTTTCTATACAATATTTTTCAGTAAAAGAAAAAAAATTGTCTAATTTTTTAAAAATAAAAAAAAATCACAATTTGACTTAAAATTTTATCCCCTAATTTTATTGATTTTTTTAATAACATCATATAAATATATCCAATAGAATCCAACACAAAATTTATTTTTAAAAATGTTTCAGTAAATGATATAAACTTATCTAAAAATTCTAATAAATCAGAATTAATCCATCCTTACCGAAAATAAATTAGCATTAATGCACAGTTATTCCATTAATCCATCCTCACAGAAAACAAAACATCTATTGTTATTTTTTTTTATGGTGAAATCATAAAAAAAACAAAGCATTCAAAATTTTGAAACTTGACAACTGTAAGTGAGATTTCCAAAAGCAAATGCCAAAATTTTCCAAATTCTCACAAGAAAATCCATTATTTTCAGAGCCAATTTACTCTATTTTTAAACTACGCCTCTAAAAAATTAACACTTTAAATGAAGAATGATCTATCCAATAAAATGATCTTATGAGATAATGTTGAGTGAAATAGGGCAGCGCCCATCGAAGCAATTGCCATGGTTTGTCTTATAAGGTATCTAAAAAGAATTAAGTAAATGGGAGGAGATAGTTGGCCGAAAGTTATCTTCAATAAAGGTATGAGTGAAAGAAAGAAATCATGGATGAGACAAAACAACAAATGGATGCAAAAATGGAATATTTGCGTGAATGCATGTCCCACAAATAGTAAGGAGTTAAAGAATTTTGTGCTGGAGAAGTTCCCTAAGGGTATATGGGGAAAAGAATTGGGTAGAAAGAAGAAGTATTATGTTCAGGGATTCAACCCCACTTGTGATCTCCAACAAAAAGAATATATTGGAGCTAACATACTGTGGAGAGCAAAGGTTCTTATTGCTCAATTAAGAACTAACTCACATCAACTTCCGCTTGAAACGGGGCGGTGGAAGAGACCTAAAGAAGCTTGTGAGGAAAGGGTATGCACTTTTTGCACTTCTCGGCAGTGAAAAACATTTCATTTTCGAATGTGGCACTTTCAAAGACACCAGTGACAGTTACCCCAATATGTTAGCATCAATTCCATGGCATTGTCTTTTCAGTGAAGGAACTCTTAAAAAGTTGAGTCAGCTCATCCTCAATTTGAATATGAAAAAAATTGAATTAAAGAAAACAAAAAACAAAGAAGCTAGTGGTCCTATAGACTATTTTTAGTGTAGTGGAGGATAAAATATCATTCATTCATTCTTAAATTTAGAATGATCTTTTCAATAAAATAATCTTACAATTAAATTTGTACCGGAAGTACAGATATATATATATACATACATACTCATATATATACATACATACCCACCATTGAAGAATCCAAAATCTTGAAATTTAAGCTTACAGTCTCGCTATTCAGTGGAGCACAGAAAGCGCGAAGGTACAGTTTGACTACAGTTGAGTTAAACCACATACAGATCGTATGGCATGGGATACAGCTCATTGGCCACGGGAATATCAATGTGTACTAAAGATCAAAATGCTATGTGTCTCTGTTCTTTCCCTTTTTCTTTTAGGGCGGAGGAATAAAGGCCTGAACGCCGAAAGAGATAAGGACTGAAGTTTAATATATTGATGTCGAAAATTGCATCTCTGAGTGCACGCTGATAATTTTCTTGCTCAGAAAGCCGATCAGGAAAATGGATCGAAATTTGTTCAGAAAGCCGATCAAGAAAATGGATCGAAATTTGTCCATCTGCGCAATTTTTCTTGCCATTTCTTGTTTTAGTTTCCCCCAAAGAAGCGACGGTGCTGCGTGCAGAGACTTGTGCGGGAACGTCCCTGTAAAATTCCCTTTCGGAACAGGGCCGGGCTGTGGAGACCCTAGGTTCCAGAGCTATGTCCGCTGCGTGAACCAGAAGCTCATGCTGACCACACACTCGGGCACTTACCAGATAACTTCCATAGATTACGACAACCATGTCATTCTCATCGCCGATCCCCTAATGTCCACCTGCACTTCGATGCAGAACAGCGGCAGCTTCGGCTTGGACTGGTCCGCGCCTTTCAAGATCCACAACGATGTGTTTGTTCTTCTTGGATGCTCTTCCTCCTCTTCCCTCTTTGATGCTCAGAAACCTCTCTGCGACACAGGAAGTTCCCATATCTGTAGCAGTTTGTACAGTTGCTCAGGCATCACAGGGCTGGGTATTTCCCTCAATGCCCCCATATCGACCTGCTGCGTTTATTCTCCCATCAATCTTGGACCAGCAGATGAGCTCAATCTCCCCAAGCTCCAGTGCTCATCGTATTCGAGTATTTACAACTTTGGGGACGATCCCACCGATCCCAAGCGGTGGAAATACGGAGTGGCGCTTCAGTACAGCTACAGTCTCTACAATAACTACTTTACTACTTCCTGTAACGACTGCGAACAGAGCAGCGGCGTCTGCGGTTACACGGGGGCTTCTAATTCATTTGTCTGCATCTGTAAAAATGGAGTTAATACCACTACCAACTGCTATGGACAAGGTAATTTCTTTATCTCGGCCCCTCAGTTTGCGCATAACTTCCTGAAATTATATAGAAATTTATTGCATTGGTATTCCACAGCTTTTCCACCTCGCTGCTCGTGAAGAACTTTTAATTTTTTCTTGCTGAATATAGATAAATAATGATTTTACTTAGAAATTTTTTTCATTAATACTCCACAATCTGGGAAGCTAGCTGCTCTGCAGCTTCAGGAGATTTACAGTACAGTCTGGGAAGCTAGCTGCTTTGCAGCCTCAGAAGATTTTATCAGAAATTTAATGCATTGTTATTCAATAGCTTTTCAAGCTCGTTGCTATGCAGAGTTTGAATAGCTTTTAATTTTAGCCGTAGTCTAAAAAACACTTGAATAACCAAGAAACTTAAGAAAAATTTAAGCAAAGATTTTTGAAAATATAGAGTTAGTGATTAAATTTTAATATTTAGGATGTATTAATGATTTTTATGATGCTGAATTCATTTGTATTATCAAAAATGCAATTAAATATTCTAATTATCTGATTTTTGAATTTTCTTTACAAGATTCAGCCAAAAATACTATCAAACTTTCTATTGGGTAAATAAACAACTTCTTAATTTTATCTTGCTGAATATGAATATAAATATAAATATAGTTAAATAGTGATTTGATTCAGAGATTTATTCCAATAATAATAATACTCCACAGTCTGAGAAGCTAGCTGCTCTGCTGCTTAAGGATATTTTATCATATTTAAATAACAGTGGGATGAATTTAAATTTTGAATTTATCTGACTTAAATAATTGACATAATGGAATTGAATTTTTAATTATAATTGATAATGGATTTGACTTTTTAATTTATTAAGTTATTTAATAAACAAACTTACAGTTTGATTTATTATATTTAAATAATAATTATAAATTATAAAAAATCTCATTAAATTTAATATTATAAAATGTTTACAGAAATTTATTTTTATCTTAAAAATTATCTTAATAAAAAATATATAGATAATGATATTATAGACTATATAAAAACTTATTTTTGACTATTTTCAAATTAAAAATAATTTCACGTTTTTGTTTTTGTCACAGATTGTTCACATGCGCAAAGATACCATGAGAAAGGGTTTAGGATGAAATTATATTATTACATTCAGATCAAAGTATTTCATTTGCGAAGAAATTTAGATCACAGTATCTTCATTTATGAGGAATTGGTAATGTCAGTTATGAAAAAAATTTAAAAATTTAAATTAAATTATTTAGTTTTTAAATATATATTAATTAATTAATTGGTAGGATGGAGAATAGTTAATAATAAAATGTATTATGTAAAAATTATCCATTCAAAATCAGTTTATAATTTATATGATATTATTAAATATAAATTAATTTATATTTATATTATAATTTTTAAATTAAATTATTTTATAATTTTTATTTTTCAAAATATAAAAGCATTAATTTATTTACAATAATTTATTAAATTAAAATAATATTTTTTTAAAGAGACTAAAATTAAAATATAAATTTATATTATTAAATTTTAAATTAAATTATTATTTTTTAAATATAAATTATTATATTAATAAGTATAAATTAATGGTTCATTGGTTTTGGATAGTTTTGTGAAAATATTTCTTGATGTAAAGTTATGAGTTTAATTACCTTCCAAGTTGATATATTGGACAGGTTGAAGATGTAGTTTTGTCAAGTTTACAAATTAATGGATAGTTTTTGCTTAGCTAAGACCTCGTCTTTCTAGGAAGTAAAGAAACAAGTCAATGGCCGAAGAGTGGAAGTTTGCTCCTTTAAAAATAACATGGTTTTCCTTAAATAAAAATTAAATCAACCTGCATTGACATATAGCATCTCACTACTTGTTTGACACCTAAATTATAATAAGTTTTCCACTATATTAAAAAAACAAAAATATTTTTCATGAAAAATAGCAATCTGTTTTCATTCATTTTACTAAAAATTATTAGCTAAATTATCATGAAAATTAAAATCTGATATATATATTCACTTTATAAATTAATATCTTTGATCATTCTCAAACTCGTTATTTTTTATTTTTCATTCATTTTACGAAGGAAAATTGATTAGATAATTAAGACTTGATGATAACCAAAATTATATTATTAAGACTCGATGATAACCAAAATTAAAATGTGATATATTTGTTTAGATATTCACTTTATAAATTAATATCTTTGATTATTCTTCACATAAGAGTAATGAAATGATGAGTTATAAATTGATTTTGATAAAAATATGTTAAGTTTATATTTTAATTTTAATTAAAAAATTTAAAAATAAAATTTAAATATTAAAATTATCGTATGAATAAGTATTCATGGGGTTTCTTGCCACAAAGTTTACACACATTTCCATATTTATTAATAGTATAAGTTCATAGTATTCTTGCCACAAAGTTTACACACATTTCCATATTTATTAATAGTATAAATTCATAGTAATATATGTATAAAGGGGTTTTAAAAAATATGAGATTTCAAATTAAAAAAATGATTTCGGCAGTTTAAGGGGTTATGTTTCTGGTCTTTTCTTTTAAAGTCTGGCTTACATCTGGAAGTGAAACACCCACAGATCTGTGGAGTGATTTTTATTCTCTGCATACTTGGTAAATTAATTAGAAATCTAGATTTGTTTAGAACATTTTCTTTCAAAGTGTGGCTTACATCTGGAAGTGAAACACCCACAGAGAACACATAGAAGTTTATATCTGTGAAGTGTTTTTTATCCTCTACATATTTGGTAAATTAATTAGGAAGATTTGCTGAGAACATTCATTTTTTTTGGATTAGATATGATAAAATGATGATAATGATTAATCAGTGTAATCATATTTGTCTGGTTCATTACTGTGATGCTTATCTTTGGTGCAAGCAGGATACGTTTGGAGTGCAGAAGCAGGTCCAAGAAAATGGAGTCTGGAGCACTGGGTGATCACAGGTGGGCGCCAGAAAATCAATTTTTATTAGAATTTTCCTTAGTGTATTTTACAAAAATGTTGGATATTGATTAATGAGCTTCATGATAATGATTTCCTTGCAGGTGTTTTGCTATTTGTTGGCTCTGTGCTTCTCCTCTTAAAGATTTAACCAACGCTTCTGCTGTAGAATAGCAAGTATTCTTCTGCCATCTTCACCTTCAAGCCAGTTACTCATGATGTGTTTTTGTGAGCAACAAACTAAATGTATGTACCATTTCAATGGATACTCCATTTGAGAAGCTCTGTGGAGTTGAGGAGGAACGATTGTTAGGCATAAGATTTTTCATAATGATATTTTAGCCACTGTTTGTTTCACCTGTAATAATATGTATGTCACAGAGAGGAAATGAAAAGTTAATTGTAAATGAGAAAGGTATTGCTTCATAGAGAAGGGCTGGTCATTCTGGCCTCTGATTTTCATTTTAGTGTATCATGTATTGTTTGTAGAGTGTAAAGAAGTTTTCCGGTTTAATCGTATCCATTGTTTGTAGAGTATTTATGTACAGTAATATTAAGAGTTTTTATTTGTGTCCAAACTTACTGTTATAATCTACGGAATCTTAGTTTATTATTGTACATGTTATATGTATTTTGTTTAATATAATTTTATAAAAAATATGATGTATGTATTTTTGTTTCACGAGTTTTTGGATAGATAGTGATTAGGTGTTCTGTTAAGACACATTTTGATATTTAATTACTGATTCCATTAACAGAATATTTTTTTATGTTTAGTCACCAATTCAATTCCCAGTCAAAATCAAAGTAAGACATTTTGAAAATGTAATCTTCTTAAACTTATAAAAAAAAAAAAAAATCCGAAAAGAAAATCTGTACCATAAATCAAAATCACCATTAAATCAAATCTGTGCAATAAATCAAAGTCACCATTAAATCAGCATCCGGTGATGGACCTTTTTGAATGTGTACAGAGGGCACCATCTTCATTCTAATTCAGAACTTTCACTTTTTATTTGACAGAGCATTTTGCTTTACAAGCTGTCCACAACGTACAGAGAGAGAAGAAAATAAAAAAATTCCCTCAATCAATTTAAAACCACTGTATATCATGTTACTACAATAATTTTATTTAAACAAATAACTTGCTATTGTGTAAAATTGCAATAATTTTCTCCATCTTATGTGTGTCATCAAGTTGATACAAAGTCAAATCTTGTTTCTGTATTTCCATGTTACTGTCATTTGTTATTCATAAAGTCAACATTCACCTAAATCAAAGTGAAATTATTTATGATGCACATCATGATCAGCCTTTGAAAATAGAATAAAGTGAAGTTCTGCCTTTGAAAATAGAATAAAGTGAACCACTTAGAGTCCAGTAAATAATATTTATTTATTTATTATTATTATTATTTTATTTATTAATTATTATTTTTATTTCATTGCGTGTTTTAACTATTTTAACCATAAAGATTTGATCAACTGAATTAACCTTCAACGCTTTAATTTTTAAATATAAATATTTTTAAATATAAATAAAGTCTTTCACATGGAGAATGGACGAGAGTATTTTTCAGTTAGAAAAAGGATAACACAATTATTCATTGATTTAAATTTTTATTACCCTCCGTTAATTAGTGGTTGACTTCATATTTACTTTATATATTAATGGTTAATTTTTTTTTTTTTATAAATTGTAATTTTAAATATAAGAAAATTTAAATAATAATGTATTTAATTAAAATAGATTTAAAATATTTAATTTTTAGAATATGGTTAGTTTTTATTTTGAGATTTTTTTAGTGTAAGGTGTAGTTTAATTAATGGTTCTTAGTGTTTTTTTTAAGTTATTTTTGTTTAAAATGGTATAAATTTTTAAAATTCATAAATTTAGGTTGTTTAATTTGCAAATATTGAGTCTTATGAGTTTTTCAGAGTGATAAGTTGTTTAATTTGTAAATATTGAGTATCTAGAAGGTTTTGGAGAATGTTGAATTCAATTATGCATTCAAAATTGTATTTTAAATAACAAGAAATCATAATATAACTAAAAGTTGTATTATGGGATTTCAACCAAAAAATCATCTCAAACTTTATATGCTAGTGTGGTGATGTAAGTGAATTGTATAAGTATAGTAGTCTAAACAATAGATGAAATGGCCTTTTTTTAGGTCAATTTTAACCAAAATCCAGCATGGACTTTTAAAAACTTGAGTTTAAGTTGTTTAATATGTAGAATTCTATAGTCTCGAGGGATTTTTAAGGTGTTCAATCCATTTATGCATTCAAAATGTATTTTAAACAATAAAAAATCACAACCTTGCTTGAAGTTTTATAATCGGGTGTTGATGAAAAAGGTCATTTCGTTTATAAGTTAGACTCATCATTGTATATATTTTTGAAGTGCAATCACTCTGTATAATCTTATTAATTCCCATAGGTTCTGTTACACATCATTTTTTCACATCTATGCAAATGATGCCAAATCCGTATCTTTCACTATTTGATGAACTATTGTCATAATTCCCCTTGAAAGATGGAAGAGATACCTCTCCATGATGTACAAGAACCGTGGTTTAAATACCTAAAAAAACTAATTTTGGAAGTAATATCAAGTCTTCAATACACAACCTGTGATGACACATGTTGCAGAGTAAACACAGAGCGATGTCATCATAATTTCCTGTGTTAAAGGCGCGATGATCTTCTTATAGAGGTAAAAAATAAAAATTAAAAGAATATTCCTAGTCTAGAAGCCTCGAGATTCGTATATATTCTTAAGTGGTTCATATTGGGCTCGAGCTCCCTTTACCTTGGATGCCCTTCCTACCATAGTGGATCCATCCCATTCATTATGGATCTCCCTCCTCCCTTCATGGACCTCTCAACTTCCACTCTTTCCTTATAAGTACAATGCACTCAAAGAGAACTGGGTTGCCATTTTAGACTTCTGAATTATACTTACATGTTGTCCAAGTATCCATTGGAGACGTTTTGATTGCAAGGGTTTGGTTTCAGGATCATTGGAAGGAGGCTTTCAACATCAAGGCTTCGTTTTAATTTTCATTTTCTTCATTATTAATACAAATATATGTTTCTTTCCCATACACAGTTTTCATGATGTTTATTGTAAAATTCCTTGATCACTTACACAATTTATTATTATATCATTGGCGTAATATATGCTTTGATCATTTGTTATTTTTTCTCCGTGGGTCTCTTCTTGGAGCATTAAGGACGAGACTAAAGCTACAAAGGAAAACAACAAGGATCATCATCAAACATTTCAAAAAAGGTATGAGCTATGCATCCCATTTACATCTATGATTTAATGAAAAATTAGGGAATGCTTTCATATGTTTTTCTATTTGTTTCTAGACTTGGTTTCTGAGTATAGGGAGACTTGTCCCATCAGCAGGATCAGATTTTTCCACCAAACAAATTGGTGACTCCACTAAGGAGCGATATGTTCTTTAATATCCCTTGTTGTTTCAAAGGTCGAATTGTGTTTTGAGTCTCTAGTCGACCTTTATTGATTTTGAAAACCCAGATTTGTGAGATCTTTTGGAAAAAAAAAGTGGGCTTTTGTGCCCATCGCACTCTATTGTGAGAGACAGTGTGTTGAAATCACACTTTTCTTCTTAAAGGCTACGATTATCGCACTAGTGTTTACTGTAGACCCGCGATGTTCAATGAAAATTTGAAATTTCTCATAGTATTTCTTTGTTTATTTCATTTTTTCGTCGATGTTTAACACACAAAGAAGCTGAAAAAGTTTTGAATGAATTCCATTCTGGAGCATGTGGTGGTCATATGCCATGGTAACACACTACTCAAAATATCTTGCATGTTGGATATTTTTGGCCTTCTTTGTGCAAAGATTGCATTCTTTCATTCCAAAATGTCGTGCTTGTTAAATATACAATAGAAAAATGTGCACACCTCCTGTTCCTCTCGATCCAGTAGTTATCGTCGGTCCCTTTGCAAAATGGGACATGAGTTCATGACATGTAACTGTCACTCAGTCGAAGGGCATGGGTATAATATACTTATAGTAGATTATTTTACAAAACGGGTCAAGGCAATGCCTACATTTAAGAACAATGGTGAAATTGTTGCTTTATTCATATTCAATCATGTAATCGCTATATTCGATGCCCCACAAACCATTGTCACGGACCATGGTACCCACTTTCAAAACTTTATGATGTTTGAGCTAACTGCCAAGTTGAGTTTACACCATGATAGCTCAACCCCCATTATCCATAGGCCAATGGCCAAGAAGAAGTTGTGAAAAAAATCTTGAGTACTATGCTTCAATGGATGATAGGAATTCATAAAAGGACTTCGCATCTTATGCTTTTATCGGCATTATGGGCATACCATACCTCAATAAAAACAAAAATCGGATTTACACATTTTTAACTTGTGTACAGTCTGGAAGTTGTGCTACGTATTGAGTGTGAAATTCCATCACTTGAACTAGCTATCGAATTAATCCTTGCTACTTTTACATAGGAAGAGCATTTTTTATACTTAGCATGTCTAGATGAGACTCGTTGAGATGCCACTCTAGCTAACGAGGCTCATAAGAAATGTATTAAAGCATAGTTTGACAAAAGTGTTAATACTCAAGTCTTTTCGAAAGGTGACTTGGTCTTGCTATATGATCAAGAACACGACAAGCTAGGAGCCAACAAATTCGAGCCTATGTGGCATGGCCCTTACATTGTAAAATGTGCACTTGCAAAAGACGCCTATGAGCTAGTAGACTATGATGGGATTCCTTCATCTGAGCCCATAAATGGGCTTTATTTGAAAATTTACTAGGCTTAGGTTTCTGCATGGAAACATTGTACATAATTGTATTTTAGTTTTTGGTGTGTTGCGTGTTATTTTTTGAGAATTTTTATCTTCCTCGCTTATCTTGTGTTGCACGTGGTTTGCAGATGCCAACGAACTCTTTACCTTATATAGGATTTGTTTATGGTGCTATCCGTAGTACCAGTGGAAACCTTTCATCTACTGCTTGGGAAATTTTCTCACCAAATGATGAGTTAGTGAGTCTGCATGGGATATCTTTTAGTCATACACCTAACAAAATTGTGGAGTATAGTGTGGTAATCGAACTTTTATCTGATGTCATCGCTTTTGGTATTCATAGGTTGGTTGTTAGACTTGAATCTCAACCCATAGTTCTATAGTTAACTAGGGTATATTTTGTCAGAAGTCCGTCAATATTAAGAATATTTTTAAGATTTCAACTCTTGGAAAGAAATTTTGATTATATTGAATATCAACACATTCCAAGACACCTAAATACATTAATATATCCATGAGCTTACTATGTATTAGATCAACATTTGCGCAATTTTTCAAAAACCACAACATGCATCATTGTACAAAGGTAAATAGCCCAGATAAAAATATATAGATATCCATAGATAAGTTTTCAAAAGAGTTTATAGATCAAAATTTTGTTAAAGACACATGAGGCTATTAAGCCTTTAATATGTCGATGATATCAAAACATCAAAAAACAACCTAAAATGCCTAAACCCTAGGCACGATGATCCTGGTAACAAACTACGACCTTGAAAACTCAACTAAGTAACCGACCTCGTTGTGCAGACACACCCATTGTATTCCTATGGTAGGGAAGCAATACATGATCAACCCCTGAGTCTGGAATACCCTAGGTGAGACCCTCCAGGTTCTGCTCCAACTTTGCAAGTGTGTCAGAAACCTCTAAGTTATGTTCTCCAATATCTACCTGTTGCCCCCGCCTCTGGCTAGGGGCAATCCCGAATGGTCTCATTGGTCCTAGATGTGCATAATAATCAAATGGTAGTCTTGATACGCTAAAAAAAAATGAGAAATGTTAGAAAACAAAAACATATATTTTTACCTGACTCGTCCGACTGCATGCCTGGTGGAGGGACTAAATTTGGATCCCATGAGAAATCAATGTCTGCATAAGGATAATCCTCAATCATGACGACATTTCGACGAATCCATCTAAATAAAGGAGGAGTGAATGACATCATTTGGCTGCCACCATGGCATGCCATTAGGTCAACCCATCTCCTCATGTATGTATCTCTTGGCTTAGGAGGATCCACATCTACCATATGATACTGGACTAGTGGTACCCTTTCTAGGAAAAAAGAAACCAAAATATAAGCATACCCAAACTGCTTCAACTAACCTATCTTGCACATAGTTAGTTTCTCGTTCATGTTGATAAAAAATCCCTCACACCAGTTAAACACTTTGGACTCCATGCATTCAATCATGTATTGCATCTAACATTTTGTGGTTGTGTGAGGAGTTGCGCTCCCAACCACTCGAGCAGTGCTAAATAGGATAGTTTTCAAGGGTAGATCTTGTACATAATTGACCTCAATATTTCAACTACTCACTTTACGATATCCTCGGATACAATACTTAATGATATAATATTTGTTGATTTCACCACTGTTGAAAAATGCAGTAAGAAATTCTCAATTTGATTTTTCCTTGATTAAATTGAGAAAATTCGAATTTCCACGTCAAAAGTCAACTTGGATATAGTTAACTCATGTGACATGGATCTTGTCACTTAGTTAGCTCAGTAAATTTGAGTTGTTGGAGTTAGGGGTCATTTAAGCATGTGTGATTGCCAATTTGTAGCGATAAAGGTTAGTTGTTTGAAGTTGTTTTTAGTTAAACTAGTTCTAACTTTTGGAGGAACTAGTGGAAGGTAAGTTGTGCAATGGGACTTCAGTCAAACTCAGTGATCATCTAGTTAACTGATCAATCAACCCAAAATAGCTAGTGCATGCAAATATTTTTAGTTCCCCAAGTGTGGTGGAGATTCCAAGGTAGTGTAACATCGGTTGTAAACTAGTCTTGAGTGTACAGGTGTTGCATGCAATCAACTGATCAACCTTGTGAATTGCGCAATCAATTTGAGGAAATTCCTAAATAATATGGGCCTAATTTCTCAAGGAATTGCACAAGGAAATAGGGGTTCAAGCAAAGACATAAATTGAATAAGTATGGGTCAGAGCTTATCAACGAGCAGAGAGATATGTTGTGCTTAGTTCAACAAATAAATTGTAATACATCTCTATTCATCATATTAATGCAAGCGGGCATTGGGGTTTTTAGCAAATTTCTTTCCCAAAAATAAAATATTGTGTGCATATATGTTATTTCTTATTGAATGTATGAGATTATTATTCTATATTGTGAATTGAATTCTGCAGAGAAATAGAGTAGGTTTGTGTCTTGTGATTTTGATTAAAATTTCATGATCAGTTGCAAATATGCATCATAATTTCTACATGGTATCAGAACATGATTCATATTAGAGCAGGAATTCCGAAGTTTTTTCTTAGGAGCTTCGAATTTGAAGTTCAGTGTAGCAGGATCTCTTTAGACTTGAGAGGATGACCTTCAAGAGGCTGAGGCTAGAGTATGCCTGGAAAGGCATCTCTATTTTCATCGGATAGAGGCAGTATTGGATGACAATGGATTGCTATAGTACATCAAGATTGATGTTGAAAAACCACAAGCAACTGATGCCTAGAACCTTTCTTAGTGGAAGAAATATGTTTCCAAGGTGAGGAGAATAATATTGGAGGCAGTACGAGATCACATTGTCTCAAATCTCCATTAAAAATAAAGAATGTAGAAATTTATATAGAAACTCTATACCAATGGATTCAATCTGATCATGTAATGTACTAAAACAAGATACTAAATCCTTCTACTATATTTGCGGAATATAAAACACGATTTCTCAATCACATGCAAGTAAGAGAAAGGAAATTATCAATCACACAACACAATATGTATCTGGGGAAAGCACCTGCCCAAAACCCCTCTATTATATATTGTACATAGTCAAATAATCATGAAACAATACAATTCTTTCTCACACCAAGAAAATCCTGCACTCTGCCGATCGTCTCACCCTGATCCTGCTCAAAACTGACTGGCAATTCTTAGGAAAAATTGACCAACACTTAGCCAATTCTCAGCCACTACTTAGCCCAGACTTGCTCACGCAATCCCTAGGAAATTAATCCATGTTAAATAGGATAATCAATCTTCCTTGACTGCACAATCCATCATGAGCCTTCCTGTGACTTTATAATTGCGCCTAGGAAATTCGCTAATAATACAACTGATAGTTAACTTCCCTTTAACCTCTGTCTCAACTGGGTCATCATCAGAATTGACATGCATGCAGCTAATAATATTGAATCATCAGTTATCTGATTGATCACTAATTGTGACTAAATCTAATTTAATTCACTGGACCTCTCACTAGCTCATCACTCAGTTAGAACTAGTTAAAATGATTTTAACTTGATTAATTTGAGTTAACTGATTACACATGCACTAAACTAATGCATTAACTGCAATTGGACCCCCAAAATAATAGAATCACCCTACATGCCTCACCTTTAACCCTCAACTCAAATTTCTTGAGCTAACTCAGTATTTCTAACTTCGTTAACTGATACAAGTTGTTATGAGATGGAATTACAATTTATTTTCCAATTTATTTAAAGGAAAAATAAATTAGAGACCCACATTTAGCACTAGTGTGTAACTGAATTCCTCACTCATGTATGATTGGAATCCCACACCAGTTATGTGTTCAATTTTTGTCCTTTCTAGATGAAAAATTCACTATTTCTTGTTGCAAATTTCAACACTCCCACTCAAAAATAAAAGAATCAATCTATCTGGATATGATATCTTTGGAATGTTCTACATGCAACACTTATCTAGTGTTGTTTGCACATGCAACTCTCCTGAAACTGAATAGCCTCCGAACAATTGAATCAATATAATGCATATGTCATCAGAGTCTTCTGACTAATATTAGCTACTGCATATGTCTACTGGACTCTCTGCATTTCTACTGAAATATGCATCCATGCACTCTACACTACTGCCAACTATGATCTGCGCTCCAGTATCCAAAATTTGTCATTGTGATTTCTGTCTTCTTGACATCTGACTGCATAAATCTAACCAATCCTTCTTGCTACTGTTGTACTCTGGGCTCCTCGTATCCAGGTTCGATCCATGAGACACACCATCTCAATGGAGCCTTCCTAAATTTCTTCTTAGGATAACTTTTGCACATCACCCCACCTCACACTTGGAGGTATAGCTGAATGTATTCCCTCTGCCTTTCTGGCTCAAAATGTCCCCCTCCTAGAGGTTTCTTCTTGAGTGGACTCTTCCACTTTGTCTCCTCTCTGCTTCTCCAATTGTGGCTACTCCACAACCTTCTGAGACTGCTTCTGAGGCTGGATGTTGAGAGATAATTGATCCCTCTCAACCACGAAGTCATTAACCACTGCTTTGCCCCTCAAAGCCTTGTATGCATCCTCAACCTCAAGAGCATACATGTTCTTAACTCTTGAACCAATCTGCTTCACCTGTCTTGTGGCTATGTGTTTAAGGAAAAAAATCTTTTTCTAAACATCACCTTATAACCACAATATTCCAATACCGCTACGGAGACCAGATTCTTCCTTAGGCCTGGAACATACAAAACATCTGCTAGTCTGAGAGGGGAGCTAGGCTACCTCTGAAAGGTAAGTGTACCTATGTCGGTCGCGTTATCCCTCCCGTCATCTCCAAACTCTATGTTCAGTTGTAGGTCCTTCTCCTCCAAGTCACTAAAGAGATATCTATTCCCCGTCATATGGAACAAGGAACCACTGTCTAGATACCACATACATCCCATTACAATGCTAGCCAGGCATGCAATGAGAGTAAAATCAAGCTCGAACTGTGATTCCAATGCTTCACCCACTACAATTGTAGGCTCCTTCTTGCTTGCCTTCTTCTGTGGAAAATTTGAAGCATAGTGCCCATTCTTGTGACAATGAAAACATCTGATCTTGGACAAGTCTCTCTTGCCCTCTTCACCTTGGGATTCCTTTCCCTTGGCTTTCTTTCCTTTTCCAACCAATGCACAATCTTCTTCTTTGTTGGTGTTGGAGGTCCTGTCTCTAGTGTTCCGCCTTATCTCTTCTATTACCAAGTCGGACCACAAATGATCCCAATCTGGTAACTTCTCCCTCCTATTCACAGAGTCTTGGTAACTATGATAGCTCTTAGGAAGGCCTAAAAGTGGTAGGATCACCAAGTAACCATCGGATATGGTCACACCAACACTTCCAAACTCATCTCGACATTGAGTGAAATTCACCAAGTATGTTGGTACCGTCTCGCCCTCCTCCTTCTTGATCTTTCTAAGCTTGTCCTTCAGCACCAACTTCCTTTGGTCGTTGATGTTCTGAAACACATATGTCAAGGCCTTCCACATATCATATGGAGTCGCCTTCCCATGGAGACTTGAGACAATATGATATCAAACTCCCTCTAACAATATCCTTCTCACCTTTGCTACCTTCTTTTGCCATGCATCAAGAAGTTGGGCATCTGCTGCTGCGAATTTGGGAATATCAAAATATTTGAGTTCCTTCAACCCGTTTTCCTCCAACACCGCCTCCATCCTATCCTTCCATGCAATATAATTCGAATTTCCCTCGAGTGAAAATTTGAGTCTCAAGCCATTGAAAGACATCTTGATCTGCTGTTGGATCTTGAAGAATAAATATACAACTTTGAACCTATTCAAGACAAACTCAATTTCTTCTCTTCTATTGTGATTCATGGTGCTCTGATACCATGTAGAAATTTATATATAAACTCTATACCAATGGATTCAATCCAACCATGTAATGTGTTAAAAAAAGATATTGAATCCTTCTACTCTATTTGCGGAATATAAAACATGATCGCTCAATCACATCCAAGTAAGAGAAAGGAAATTATCAATCACACAACACATGATGTGTATGGGAAATAACTTGCTCAAAATCCCTCTATCATATATTGTACATAGTTAAAGAATCATGAAACAATACAATGCTTTCTCACAACGATAAAATCCTGCACTCTACTGATCGTCTCAGCCTGATCCTGCTCAAACCTCACTAGCAATTCCTAGGAAAAATTGACCAACACTTATCCAAATATTAGCCCCTACTTAGCCCAGCCTTGATCACTCAATCTCTAGGAAATTAATCCTTATTAAATAGGATAATAAACCTTCCTTGACTCCGCAATCTATCATGAGCCTTCCTGTGACTTTATAATTGCGCCCAGGAAATTCGCTAATAATAAAACTGATAGTTAACTTCCCTTTAACCTCTGTCTCAACTAGGTCGTCATCAGAATTGACATGCATGCAACTAATAATAGTGAATCATCAGTTATCTGATTGATCACTACTTATGAATAAATCTAATTTAATTCACTGGACCTCTCACTAGCTCATCACTCAGTTAGAACTAGTTAAACTGATTTTAACTCAATTAATTTGAGTTAACTAATTACACATGCACTAAAATAATGCATTAACTGCAATTGGACCCCCAAAATAATAGAGTCACTCTACATGCTGCAAATTTGACCCTCAACTTGAATTTATTGAGCTAACTCAGTCTTTCTAACATAGTTAACTGATACAAGTTGTTATGAGATGAAATTACAATTATTTTCCAATTTATTTAAGGGATAGATAAATTTGATGCCCACATTTAGCGCTATTGTGTAACTGAATTCCTCACTCACGTGTGACCGAAATCCCACACCAGTTATTTGGTCAATTTTTTTCCTTTATGGATTCCAATTTCATCATTTCTTGTTGCAAATTTCAACACGCAATGTGGAAAGCACTAACATAATTGTTTGAGAATAATAGTGACCACAGGAAGCCAGTTCTCAAGAATAAAATTTGAAATATCAATATGTATATGAATGACAATATTCCATAGTATTTGAGCAGGTTCACAAAATGTTGTGATGAACTTGACGAGGTTGGTTTTAATGTTGCAGAATATGACTTAGTGAGCCTAGCCCTTCTGGGCCTCCCCAATAGCTGGCATATCTATCAAGATAGTGAACGAGAGGTATACAATACCGAATTGGGAACGCTTATGGTCTGATTTGGTACACGAGGAAATAAGGTGGAATACTATAGATGGGACTTCATCAAAGGGATAGGATGAAGAAAAAATTGCATTGGTTGGAAAGGGAAATAAGATAAAAGGGAAAAAATCTCAATATAAACTAGAGTCTAGCCAAGGGGTCAAGAAGAAATATTTGTCTAAAATTAAATTCTTCCATTGTCATGAATTTTTTCACTATGCCAGGAAGTGTCCAAAAAAAAAGGAAAGCAAGAAAGCCTTATGAGGAGAAGCAAGTGAAGCCTTGGCTTCACAGTTCAAGCTTGACTTTACCCTTATCACATGCATGGCCAACATAATGATGGGGAGTGTCTGGTACTTGGACTTAGGTGCATCGTTCCACATGACATGGAGTAAAGAGTTTTTCAATGACCTGGAGGAGAAATATTTGTAGATGCACATCGATCTAGGGGACTATGGAAGGTACAATCACCTTTCAGAGGGAATCAGGCTCCCTTCTCAGGCTCAAGGATGTCATGTTCATTCCAGACCTCAAGAAAAATATCATCTTTGTTGCAGTTTTGGAAGACCGTGGTTATGATGTGATCTTCAACAAAGGAAAGGAATTCCCAAGACACATAACAATGAGATAGGTGAAGCATATTGAGATTCATGTGAAGAACCTGTATAAGCTAGATGTGGATGACTATGTTGCATTAAGCACCAAGGCGAAGAAGGTGAAAAGCCGTGATGTTGGTGAACTTTGGCACAAAATACTTGGCCATTTTCATCATGGCGCTCTAAATATTATGAAAAAAATAGCCGCATGCTTCCCTAAAGGAGAACTCAAGCAACATGATGTATAGAAATGATGTACCTTGGGGAAATACACAAAATCCACATTCCATGATCGGAACAACAAATCACATGCAGCCCTTGAAAGGATCCACTTTGATGTATGTGGACCTTTCTCGACAACCTCCACTGCCAGACACAAATATTATCATTTTTATTGATGACTTCTCACGGAAGTGTTGGATCTTCTTCACGTGGAATAAAGATGATACATTCTCTAAGTTCATAGAATTCAAGGCACTAGTTGAGAAAGAAACTGACAAGAAGGTGAATGCTCTCAAGAGAGATAATGGAGGTGAGTATGTGTCAAATGAATTCAAAAATTTATGTGCGAAAGAACGCATTCGACGAGAGTTGAGAGAAAGAACTGTAGAATTGTGGGAGAAGCGAGGGCGATGTTGCATGACCAAGGCCTACCATTTCACTTGTGGGAAGAGGCATGCAACATAGCAGACTATTTGCAAAATTAGATTCCTCATTGAATTCTTGACATGATTACACCAGAGAAGGATTTCTCGAGGAGAAAGTCGGATGTGTTGCACTTCAAGAATTTTGGAGCCTCTATTTACTGCCATGTCTCCAAATAATTGAGGAAGAAGCTTGAGCCAACAATAGAATTGGGGTATTTGTGGGTTACACAAAAACTCACCACAACTACTATGTGTACCTTCCATCCCTTCGAATGATAGTTGTGTGAAGGGATATAAAGTTTGATGAGGCGAAAGTGTTATGGTGCTTTCTTGAGATGGAGCTTAAAATCCCACCAGAGGATGAGCTTTTATCTCCAAAAGAGGAGCCTCAGGAAGTTGTGGAGCAACTACAAATTAAGGAGTAGAGAGTAGAGGAAAAAAATCAAGCATAACCATCCAAAGAAGGAAAAAAAAGGACCAGGGAAGCTGAGAGACTTGTGTAAGATGCGAGGGAGAATGTGGGTGCTCCTTCAAATTTGTGTAGGCAAAGAAGGTCACATGATCGGTACATTGGATACATGGATATAATAAATAAGCTTGTAGAGACTTAGCCATCATATTTCAAGGAAGCGATAGAGAACATTTTATGGGTTGATGTAATGGTGGAGGAATGCAAATCCATTGTAAGGAGCAACGTTTGGTAAGTGGTCCCAAGACCAAAAAATAAATCAGTTGTGGGGTCGAAATGGAGCTTCAAGGTTTAAGTAGAAAACATATGCAAGAATAGAGAAGTATAGGACCAAATTTGCGGCCAAGGGGTACTCTCAAGTTGAGGGAATTGAATATGAGGATATATTTTCTCATGTAGAAAGGTACACATCCATTAGATCAACTCTTGTTTTGGTTGCGCAGATGGGGTGGAAGATCCACTAGATGGATGTAAAAACAACATTTCTCAACTGGGTTATTGAAGAGGAGGTGTACATCAAGAAACCAAAAGTATTTGAGACATTTGATCAGGAGTCTCATGAGTGAAGACTCAAGCGAATGTTGTACAGTCTCAAACAAGCACCCCGTGCTTGGGACACCGGGGATTGATAGTTATCTCACCATTTTAGGCTTCACAAAAAGTGAAGCAGATGAAAACCTCTATCATATCTTGGTAGAAGGTAAATTTCTTATTATTGTATTATATGTTGATGATTTAGTTTTAACTGGTGATGAAAAGCTGATCAAATATTTCAAGGAGGAATTTTCAAGGGAGTTTGAAATGAAGGACATGGGTCTCATGCACTACTTCCTCGGGTTGGAAGTATAGCAAGGCACTGGGTAACTATTTGTGTCTCAAGGAAATTATGTCAAAAATATACTACAGAGATTCTTCATGGAGAGTTGCAAACCCATGGAGACACCTCTAGCGACCAACTGGAGGAAGGAGGATTCCACTTCAAGTGAAGAAGTGGATGCTACCATTTATCGACAACTAGTGGGTTCATTGATGTACCTTGTGAACACACGACCATATATGTGATATGCAGTCAACCAACTAAGCCAAGTGATGGTTAGTCCAACCAAATTATTTTGGAGGGAAGCTAAGAATTTTTTACAGTACCTCAGAGGCACTACCTAGTTTGGAATATGGTACATATGGGCAAAGGGAGTGAAGTTTTGTGGCTTCATAGATGCAGATTGGACAGGGAGTCCATCAGACCGAAAGAGTACATCAGGTGGAATTTTCAGTGTTGGGTCGGCAATGGTTTCTAGGTACAAAAAGAAGCAAAAATATGTGGCGCTCATCTCGGTAGAAGAAGAATACATGACTGCAAGTCAAGCAACATGTAAGGCGATATGAATGAGAAATATACTTGTGGGACTATTTGGTAAGATGATGGATCCAATTGTGATATACTGTGATAATCAGAGTTTCATCAAGCTCTTTGAGAATATTGTTTTTAACGATCGATCCAAGCATATATATATTTAATATCACCATTTACGGGACTGTGTGCAGAGGTAGATAATGTTGCTTCAGTACCTTCCGATAGAGGAATAAGATGTTGTCATTTTGAAAAAGGCATTTTGAAGAGGGAAACTTGAGTTCCAAGGTGCACGATAGGGGTGGTTGATAATACCTTTCTTTCTAAGAGGGAGTGTTGAAAAATGCAACAAAACATTATCAATTTGATTTTTCCTAATTAAATTGAGAAAATTTGAATTTCCACATCAGCAGACAACTTGGATGCAGTTAAATTTTGTGACATGGCTCTTGTCACTTAGTTAGAGTATTAAATTCAAGTTGGAGGAGTTAGAGGTCAGTTAATCATGTGTGATTGTTAATTTGTAGCAATCAAGGTTAGTTATCTCAGGTTTTTTTTAGCTAAACTAGTTCTAACTGTTGGAGGAGCTAGTGGAAGGTCAGTTGTGTAGTGGGACTTCAGTCAAACTCAATGATCATCCAGTTAATTGATCAATCAACCCAAAATAGCTAGTGCATGCAAAGAATTCAATTTCCCCAGTTATGGTGGAGATTAAAAGGCAGTGTAACATCAATTGTAGACTAGTCTTGACTGTACATGTGTTGCATGAAGTCAAATGATCAATAGTGGGAATTTCCCAATCAATTATAAGAATTTCCTAAATAATAGGGGCCTAATTTCTCAAGGAATTGATTTAGGAAATAAGGGCTCACACAGAGGCAGAAATTGACTAAGTCTGGGTCAAAGCTTCTCAGTGAGTAGAGAGATAGGTTAATCACTTTCAGGTTGTGCTCAGTTGAGCAAATCAATTGTAATACATCTCTATTCATCATAGTAATGCAAGCAGGCATTGGAGATTTTAGCAGATTTCTTTCCCCATAAAAAATATTGTGTGCACGTGTTATTTATTATTGCATGTCTAAGATTATTGTTCTAGATTTTGAATTGAATTCTGCAGAGCAATAGAGTAGGTTTGTGTCTTGTGATTTTGATTAAAATTTCATGAGCAGTTGAAAATATACATCATAATTTCTACAACCACCACCATGATGGACGGATAAGTGAAACCTAGCTCCTCTCTTGGATAATCCAGTCATAAAACAAATATCCTCTATTTCAATTGTAAGGGAATGGGAACCAATTTCAAAACATTGTTCTTTGACATCTCATGCCCTTAACAAGAAATTTAAGAGCTCTGGTTGAGCTCTCATGCTAGGAGTTGGGAAGAATTTGGCCAAACCACATCGTCGAAGTGCCAACATATTGTTTGAGTCATTTTTTTCTATAAAATATTTAGTTTCATGCTCCCTTTCCCTCCATTCGACCGCCATGATGGATTAGAACTTTGTTAAAAGAAAAGGAGAAAATTTTATATTACAAGCATTTCAAAAATTTGAAGAGATTTAATGTGAAATTTTAAAATTTTAATTTGTTTTCTGCCCATGATGTTTGTTTTTAAAAATAGAGCGACGTCATTGCGCCTTTTTTCTTCAGGTCTACGATCATTGCTGATCTGAAGAGAAAACCCATGATGATTTTGTGATGCAACCTAGGTTTCTTAATGAGCTCCAATTCAGCTATTTAATTGGTAAAAATGAAAAATGTAACCATGAAAATGAAAAGGAAGGAGAGATTTCTTACCTAGAATAAATGGTGTTGAAATCATTCACCGGATTGGTCATAACATGCCCCATAATATTGAAGGTAAGAAGGGGGTTTTAGCTCTATAATTGGTAAAAATAAAAGTGGTAAAAATAAAATGACTTTTTGGCCTTTTATATAAAATTGAATTATTTATAATTATTATTTTTTTCCAATTTTTTCCTAAATTAGTTAAAATTGAAGTCCTTTTCCATTTTTTGAGCGGATTTGATGATTTCTTAGATTTAGTGTGTAGATAATAGGTTGAAATATTCAAATTTAATGTAATGATGAGAGTAAAATTGTATCACTTTTTCAGGCTCATTAAAATTGTATGAAAAATGAATGCCTTGCAATTATCTTTGAGCCCTTTTTTGACTCTTGAAATATGAGAAGGTAGTCAAGTAAGCTTGTTTCATTCACACTCGTAAAAGGATTCGAAGAAACATTGAACCAATATAAGTTTAACCCTTTTCAGAGCTGAGTAAATTTTTACGAAAAAGGAATAAGTTAGTCAATTATGACTAAAAGAGTTCTCTCTTGTATTATTTTATACCTTTTCAACCTTGAGAGAATAAATTAATGAAAAATGACCTTATGGAATTTTTTTTTTTAATTTCTTTTTCGAACTCTCTAAATGTGAAAAAGATGTCAAGTTACCCCTTCATTGGACTCGTAAAATGTAAATAATGTAGGACTCATCAATCATGATGAGACCGAGCCACTCCTTCATAGGGTTCATTAAAAATACTCTGAAGAAATCATCTGAAGGATGAGATTACATGAAAAGGATATGTTATCATCCTCAATATTGTGTAAAATTAAAGAGGTACTTTCCACTGATGGTGGGGGGAAATTGGACATAACACTCTTTCACTTTTCCTGTCAGAATTGGGAAATCCATTTGTCTCTCACTTGATCATACCTCACTGAAATTCTTCTTATTGATCTCTAGTCCTAGTTTGAGTCAAATGTTGTGTTGCCAATATGTTCAAGAGAAGTCCAACCTTATTTAAAATTACTGTACAAACTTTGAAACCTTCTATCGTGTTGCCCGTCCCTAAGTCAATCCTAGATCACTTCTATTTTTTTCTTCAAAATTTAATATGTGTTTTATGTTGTGGGCCCCCCTTCATTGGGTCACTTCCTATTGAATTTAGAAAATCATCTAGGAAATTAATCTAAAAACCTCCTTTTAGCACCATGGATCATGCATGACTCAATGGTAGGTTTCTCACTTTCAACGATAGGGTCTCATCATTGACCTTTGATCAGATGATTCTATGGGTGTTCAAGCTCAAATCATTTATTCACACCTCATAGATTGTACTATATTACCTTGAAGGCCATTGTCATTAATGGTGGTTTTTATCGCATAGGTTAACAATCCTCATTAATGGTCAATAATTAGATGGTTTCTACCATGTTCGACTTCAATATATTTATTCACATGGTCAGATTCGTGCTACAAATGAATAAGGATGAGGACCTGTTGTGGCCAGCAACAACCCCCCTTCTTATTTAGTATTATCACTAATACTAAATAAGTGGGGACCCTTAGTCAAAAAATTTAAAAAATCGATTAGTGCTTGTATTTCATTTTTCAATAAAACTTATTATCATAAACTTAGGAGAATACCCCTTGAAAAATCTAAAAAGGCTTAAATTTTATGATAAGGTAGGATAAAATCATTCCTTAAATAAATATCGCATCACAAAAAAGGTAATGGATACCTCCTTACAAGCAGAATTCTAAGATTGCAAGATCGCGAAGCGAAACTACATACTAAAAACATTCATCGCATCGCATGCTTCAAATATCACTTATGCTGAAAAAACTCAAACTGCCGATATGCGATGGCACATATCACAAATCGAATTTCACAGAAAGCACATTAACGGATGATTTTCATATGCTACGCTCCAGAGATTTTGCGATATTGCGATATAGCGATTTTGCGATTTTGCGATATTGCAGTATTGTGATATTGCAATTCCACGAGATTGTGATCTGTGATACTGCGATCTGCAATATTGCAAAGCAAATCACAGATCACCTTATCACAGATATTTAGGGCTCATTGTACGAAAAAGTTTTTTTTTTTTTTCCATAAACCGAGACCTGGTTATGCGCTTTAATGTTAATCAATGAGTTAGTTGTCAATCATTAATGAAATATGGTTTTGTTCTGATCGAAGAGCCATTTCACGTAAGGTGTTATATTTTATATGTCTTCGGCATTTAAAGCTTTCAAGTCATCTTTTTCTTATCATTATTCTCACCTCATTTGTAAACTGCAGGAACAAAGAACAAAAAACTATGCAAAGCAGTATTCAAGATATTATGGGAAAGAAAGGCAAAGCTCCGAGTTCTGAAGACAAAGAAATGACGCCCTTGTATACAGACACCACCTATAATAAATATGCTGGTATTACTACTTGGGAAGGCATGTACAGTATACTTGAGGAAGATAATCCCAAAATAATGGAGGGTACAGCAACTACAGACAGGCTGGAGATAGAAGGCTCAAGAAAAGGCAAAATCAATCAAAAGATTAACTAAGTTGAATTGGGATTCTTACCGGGCGTATTTGGTAAAACCACATAGCCAGCGCATGACTCTCAAATGTATCATCAATTATGCCGAGAAGATGGCGCCAGCTCTTGCCGATTTCGTTTTCACAGGACAGATAAAGTCGGAAGTCGGCCAACCGACTCTTCTCAAACAAATACTGGACGCTTGCGATTTCAAGGAACAAATACAAAAATAGTTAGTTGTTAGTTTTAATTTTAGATTCAGTGTTAGTATTAATTTTGCTTTATTTTTGCCTGAAATGAGGACGGTCATTTAAACCGTATCTTACATTTTTGTAATAAATTATTTTTAGATTTAGTTAGTAGTATTTAAACCCTTCTCATGCATTTAGAGAAGGGTCTTGAAATTTGTCAAAAACTTGTCCTCAGAAAATGCACTTTTGCACCCTCCGAGGAGGTTTTGATGAATGAATGGAACAAGATTTATTGATATCTGCATTTAATATCTACTACTGATGTTGCACTTTTTTACTCTTAGTGGATGTTGGATTAAGAAGAGATAAATCATTATTACTTGAAGCTCATGAGTAGAACTAGTTATAAATGGTACTTTTATCTTTTAACTATTTCTGCCTTTGTGTTAAAGTGATATTCATGTTCAGTTGTTTATATATTGATGCGTGAATGCTTGAGTTATCATTTGGCACTTCTGTACGGTGATAGCTATTTATTTATGCTTAATATATGAGTAGCTTATTATGCGATATGTTTTTCACAATTGTTTCGTCTAACTTTTTATACGAAGTGATTTATCTCTATTGAATTATTTTCTTATAACAGTTGAATGATCTTTATTACCAATTGTTATTTGAAATCATTTTAGATCGCATAACAGAAAGATTACATCCTGGGTTAGTGTAGAATTAGATATTTCTGTTTATTAGAATACAATTGCATGTTACTAAATTAGAGTTAGAATAAAAGCATTTCACTTAGGAACTTTTAGAAAGGAAATATGAATTCTCAACACACACACACACACATATTGGGAAACTGGTCCCATATCCCCATTCGGACCCACTATACCA
Organism: Pinus albicaulis; assembly: GCA_034641835.2. Taxonomy (NCBI): domain Eukaryota; kingdom Viridiplantae; phylum Streptophyta; class Pinopsida; order Pinales; family Pinaceae; genus Pinus; species Pinus albicaulis. The sequence goes on along the minus strand of CM076582.1, from coordinate 537,370,388 downwards.
AACGGAAAAGGAGCTGCTAACCAAGGTCCGGACCGGGTGGGTATCCCCCTTGTTGTAGACCCGATTTTCGGGGCTTCAACAGGACCCTAGATCTTACCTGATATATCCAGGTTACATGGAATTTTGAGTATTCAATATTGTAGCATGGATCCATAATTTATATCTAGTGGCCATGACTTCACTTTGATATGGGTTTTGGCATATTTACATACTTTACTTTTGAGATACTTGTACTCTAATTATGTGAATGCCTACCTAGGTGATGGTCATAATACAATATTGTACTATAGTTCCTTGATTGTTGACTTGCATATCTCCAACCAATGACTCCTTGATCCCTACCTTTGCATGATAAAGTACTTCAACCATCATAAAATTCGTGACATTTTACTTTTGATATTGATTTATGCAGGAATGAATGAAATACATAATTAAATAGAAACAAGGAGATACCATGAAAACTGAACTTCAATTCATTAATAGAAAATAATGAAAATTGTTTACATGCAGAATGGAATGAAACAAGCTCAAGCGATGGTAGTTATCTATGAGAAGAGATGTGATGGATAGATTCCTTCTGAGTTGTGTTACAATGAGGCTCGAATAAATTTCTATCATAAAGAAGAAGTGTGAAACCCTAACCCTAGGAGATGAAGCACCAATGGCTTTGGGTCCCGTTGGGTGAGATGGACCGGAAACTTCCCAGGGTCATAACTTTTGGCATATGATCTATGTTTGGTTATAATAATACACCATTTCAAAGATATCCATGAGAAGGAAAAAAGTGAATATGTGAAATATATTTTGGGACTTTTCCAGTATCTTATTTTTCCAAAAAAAATGTCTTTTAGGACCTCAAAATGGTTCCAGAAGTTTAGGACGCGAAAAACTACCAAAAATAGAAAGGTGTGCTAGAATTAAGGAAACTGAAAGGAAACAGTGTTGGGGTCCAAGTGGAATAAATGGGTGGTTTCCAATATTCTCCTGGATCAATCCTCCCCTCTTAAGAAGCAATGGTGCCCATTGTGTTGAGTGCTTCCATGAGATGGGGAAAATCATGTTAAAATTTGTCCCTAGTGAGCCACTTTCCTTGGTGTAGGAGCTGGCCAACTTTAACAACCCGATACAGTTATATAATCTATTAAAAATTATGCTTGATTTGTGTGTCTATGATATTCAGATCAGTTGTGTCTTGTTTAATGTAATCGATATTAATATTTGTTGGTGTCAGCTACTCAACAATGTCTGATGTGTCCAACAATCGCGAAAAGTAAGGCCAAATGCGGTCCACATTAAACATGGGGTGCAAGCCAAGGAATGGGGTAATGTTGAGATCAAAAGAATTGTCACCCATAGCCTTGGTGATGGTGTAAGGCCCATATCAGAGTGGTCAAAGATTCCGATGGGCTCTGGCAAGGCGTTCTTTCTGAAAATGTAGCCAAACTTAGTCTCTCACCTGAAACTTATGTGGAACCCGATGCTAATCATGTCACTATTTGTATTTGGCATCATATTTATCTAAGATATCATGAACCTGCTAGCGGATGTGTTTAATGCACTCAGTAAACCTAGTGGATTTATCAACTTCTCACTAAACATGGGAATATTTTGCTTGTGTAGTTGCAAAATGTAGTGAAACATAAAGGGGCATAATGGTTGAAATCCCAAGCCCACTTGAAAGGGTTTGTGGTCAGTCATGCTATGGAGAGCTCTGTTATATTTTTGTTTCACATAGGGAAGAATTTCATCCCATGTTTGTAGATTCTTAGAGTTGTACTTGTGTAGTATGTGCACAATCATCCTATTGACGACCTCTATCTAACCATCGGTATGGGGGGTAGAATGCAACCATCTTTGTGAGTTTGGTGTCCAATAATGACCAAACTGCAATTAGGAACTTGTTATATCGATCTGATATAATGGTCTGCGAGACCACAAAATGTACCCATATGTTGGAACGGGGTTCCCTAAGATGTGTTTTGATATGTTTTTGTAATAGTAGGTCTTGAATAGGGGTTTTGGGTCGGGTAAAAGCCCCCAATGTTTTGTAATGGGTTTAAGGGTAAAACTAGGACGATGATATAAATATATAGATAGTTGGGTCTAGTAGGTAAGAAGACATAAGATTGATGCTACGTGAAAATTTTTGAGGTCTATTTTGGGTTGTTTTGGGTAAGGACTCCTATTGGCTGTGTGCACAGAGCTCCTCAGTCCTGCTATGTGCGGACACTGCTTGGTTGTGTGCATGGGATGTGTTTTGGGTTGTAAGTGGGCCCTTTGATATTAATGAATGCAGAATATATTTGAAGTATCTTTATGCTATCTAGATTGATCATGTTTATTACTGAAGTGCATTTGAGTTATGTATTTAAGCTGCGAATGTATCTTTAATCTGGAATTAGCTGCGATTATAATGTTCTGTAATGGTAATTGTTGAGGCGCACGTGGATGCGAATGTATTGATAAGATCTATTGATGATAGTAGATTTGTTATGGTCATGTTCTGATTATACTGTTAGAAGCCTGTGAATAGAATCGATCTGTGTGAACCTGCTAGTTGCAACATCGATCTGCCTTAATTACCTACTCTCTCCCAGGGTGCGGAAACCTGGTTCCAGAACCCTCCCATACTATTTCAGGTGAGACCTTGGCCTGCAAAAGTAAGTCATTTCCATAAGGGCCAGTAGTATAGGGGTTTGTTGGCAAAACTTAACCTCTGAACCTAGGTCAGGACCCCTCAAGCCAAAAAATGGTTTCGTTGCTGGGACCGGGAGCATTTTAAGAGAGAGATCGGGTAATGCCACGAGGCCGTTGGAGACCTGAGAAACCGAAACTTGAAGACTGTTTCGAAAGGTAGATTCAATAATTTTCTGTAAAGGAGAATCATAGCACGAAGTTGACAACTAAGAAGTTGAAGAACAAATATATTTTCACCGAAGTATATTAAATTTTCTTTGTAACTTTTGCGCACGAGCTCCAAGAGTGGCTACCAAGGCTCGTAGAATTCCAGATGTGTTGGAAGGACGACCAGGTTATGCAGTGGACGCCGAAATTGATTCAACAGTTGGAGAAGACTCAAAAAACGATCACCCGTACGATAGATCATTGGGTGGATAGCGTGCTAGGAGGGTTTGTAACGAAATTCGCAGTCGATCAGTTCGTATCCTATTCTGAGGTAGAGCGAAGGTTTTTCAAAGGTTTCCAAGGTAAGTTCTTGTGGAAATTTCCATTGCTAATTAAAATATTACTGTGCAAAAAAAGGCGTTCTGTGCAGCCACACTGAATGAATGACCTCTGATCAGAGCGAAAGTACAACATGAAGTGGTAAGTACTACCGAACCAACCGAGAAGGGGATGGATCCATCTACAGTCCATTAAGAGAGTCGGCTGCGCACGCAGGAAATATTCCTCCAGATACACCACCTTAGAGTTAGCATAAGGGAAAGAAGTCCCCCACAACTCCGCCACCACTAGAAGAAGATATGGCCACACACATGAAGCTCTCTACCTTCAAGGTTGTAGGAGACAAAGATATGAACCGATTTTGGTTTGTAGAAGAATCATTATGGACTGTACAGAATGCGGCTAGTGATGCTGTAAAGAGAGCACAGCTATCCCTCGCCTTTGAGGGAAGGGCCCTAGACTGGTATATGGGTTACGTAGGCTAGCATGTGGACCCGTCTATCCAAGAGATCAAGAATGATTTAAAACAAAAATTCCAGAAGCCTAAGTCCTACTCGCAGCTAGTAACTGACTTGAAAGATTTTAAACAAGGACCCACCGAGTCAGTATGGGAGGCTGATCAAATGTTAAAGAAGGTTATTAGAGATGGGGAATTTCAGTATGATGATAGACAACACAAGGAATGGTTCATCACCATGCTATTACCTCACCTATGCGGAACTATGGGTCAACAAATGATTGAGACACAAGAGATATCCTTGGAGATTGCTATGAAGCTAGAAGCTGCGCCAAGAGATGATGCCCAGTTTGGGGTACATCAAATCCAAGGATAACTGGAGGAAATGCACCTCGGAATCCAGAATCTGTGAAAATAACGAGGAAAAGAAGCTAGCCCAGACGTATGGTGCATAAGATGCAGGGTGGCTGGCCACACCAAGGATCAGTGCCCTCTACTAGCGAACTACATGCAGGCTGGGGGACCCAACCCATTGTGTCCTAAAGGGGATGCGGGGCCAAGTGGTCCAATGTTATGGTGCGCTGACTGTCACGTTGCCAGAATACACGATACCAACCACTGTCCCCGTCTTGGTGCTTATGTTCCAGAATTGAAGCAACAATGGGCTGCTTCTGCTCATTTGTGGGACATAGATGAACATAACTGTCAGACATATGACTTAATGATAGACCGAGAAAAATTATACAGGGTGCAAGCTGACCCTTCTTCACCACTATCTCCTTCAGGTAGAGGAGGCTCCCCAGCAAGAGGCAGGGGAGGGGGAAGGGGTGGAGGCGCAGGCCGGGGAAGAGGGCAATTGATCTATTACAACTATGGAGAAATAGGGCACTTCGCACGGGACTATCCGAACCCTGCGCAACAATCTTGCCGATATTGTCGACAATTGGACCATGTGATCGAAGACTGTCCAGTCCTGATAGAAAAAATGCATGAAAAATAGCAGACACCAATGTAGAATGTGCAGAGGGTTAAGGAGGAACTGCGTGATGAAGGACCAAGTATTAATGTCATAACGGGTAGCGGCATGGCTACTGGAGGAGCTGAGGAGAAAGCCACAGCTAAACCTCTTATCCAGAAAGCTGCTATTAAATAGGAAAGCTTGGACCTACAGAAGGAGAAATAAACCTTCATCGCAGCTCACAAATATTTTACTAAGGATGAGGCGTCTACTTCCAAGGCTCTAGAAAACCTAAGAGCGGACAACGAAGTTAAACCATTTCTACAGGCGTGTATGAAGCTGCTACGCAGCCAGAAGGTAGTAGAAAATCTTCAAGCACTGATAGACAGCTGCGCAGAAAGAACTGACCCTCCCCTGGAATTTAAGGATGTTCACAAACTATAAGGGCATAAGAAGCGCACTGGTCAGGAAATGCAGCTAACGGCGCAGATTGGCGATTATGAGATGGATCAGGTCATCCTGGATCTGGGATCAGACACAAACGTCCTGCCCAAGAAAACATGGTAGCAGATGGGAGAACCTAAGCTAGAATGGTCCACTATACAGCTGTGCATGGCCAACCAATAGAAAATCATACCATTGGGAAGGTTGTCAAAGATTATGGTAGATATCGCAGGAGTTAAGGTACACGCAGATTTTGAAGTAATTCAGATTGTGGAAGATGCAGACCCTTATCTTGTGCTCCTGGGACTGGATTGGGCGATAAACATGGGAGGCATTACCAGCTTAAAGAAAAGGAGCATGGTTTTTGAGAATGAGGGTATGAGAGTGATAGTTCCACTAGACCTTGCGGAAGGAGAGCGGTATATAGAACCGGTGCATGAAGAAGATGACATGGATCAAATTTATAAACTAACCGCCCAGGATGAGGATTGGATTAATCCTATAGCTGATGGTTTGCTTTGCTGGGAGAAATATAGTGAATGCCTCTCTGACTCCAATGGGGAGATAAAAAATTGGTAGAATCAATTACATGATGTATTTGCGCTGTGATGTATTAGGATCACGAAGAGCTTCCAATGTATCTCCTCAGAGGTAAGAGAACTGCCCTACTTTGATGGTTCTGGTAGTATTAGGGAGTTTTTGCGAACATTTGAAGCTGAAGTCCCAAGGGATCGAAGGATGTGGGCACTTAACCTAGCCATGCGTGAAACCCCTACGAGGTGGTGGGAAACTCATAAGGGGGCATTCCAGGATTGGGAGGAATGCCACAAAATGATGATTATATGGTTCGAACCTTTGACTCACCCATGCATGGAGGCTTTCCTTGGCCAAGGAGATCCGCATAGGTATGTGGCTGCATGGATGGAGGCATGGTGTGAAAGGACCATGGACGAATGGGTCCACCTGTTTATCCATGCCCTGGGGCCAATCCCCACTGCATGGTATCTGGATGCAGAGCTACACCAGTGCACCCACCAATGGGAGACCATGTGGGACAATTTTGTGGGGACGTTCGGGTTGATAGGCGGAACTGAGGCATTGGATGAAGCTTTGCATGATACAGATGCCCTAGTCTTTGATGAATCACGCCCTTGTGCAATGTATGGGGAACCAACTTGGGATACACAGATGCAAGATATTGTCAACTGCCGTAATATATCAATGGAGCAATGTGATGAAGACCCGCGAAATATCACTATCCTGGAGTCGGAGGGAGAGTGCGCAGTTGCTGGACCCCCGCTGCAGACCGTCGATGTGACTAAACCTTTAAGCTACGAGAAGTCAACATTGGAACTGAAGAGAAACCTAAGCTAGCTAAAATTGGGGATTACTGGGATGATGATACTGTAGGGAAATTTAGAGCTTCTCACAGAATACCAGGACCTGTTTCCTACAAAATTATCAGAACTCAAGGGTATTACAGGGGACCTAGGGGTTATGCGCATTACGCTAAAACCAGATGTACGCCCTATTAAGCAGCGACCTTATCGATTAAACCCCAAGTATAAGCAGAAATTCAAGGAAGAAATCGATAAAATGCTAGCCGCAGGTATCATCGAACCGGTCAAACAGTCAGATTGGGTAAGCCCTATGGTGGTTCAGGAGAAAAAGACTAAACAAGAATGGGGTTATGCGCATTACGCTAAAACCAGATTTATGCCCTATTAAGCAGCGACCTTATCGATTAAACCCCAAGTATAAGCAGAAATTCAAGGAAGAAATCGATAAAATGCTAGCCGCAGGTATCATCGAACCGGTCAAACAGTCAGATTGGGTAAGCCCTATGGTGGTTCAGGAGAAAAAGACTAAACAAGAAATATGGATCTGTGTCGACCTGCGCAAATTGAATGATGCCTACGTACATGATCCCTTTCCTACGCCATTTTCTGACGAAATTTTTGATAGTGCGGGAGGGAAAGAAGCGTACTCGTTCACTGATGAGTTCTCGGGCTACCATCAAATTAGGATCGCACCTGAAGATCGCAGAAAAAATATGTTCGCTACTGAATGTGGATATTTCCAATACATTGTAATGCCGTTTGGGCTCAAGAATGCCCTTGCCATATTTTCGCGGGTGGTGGTCGCAGTATTCAAGGATTTCATCCACAAGTTCTTGGAGGTGTATTTTGATGATCATACAATATTTGGGTTCGTAAAGAAGCATGTCTCGAACCTGTGCATGATGTTGGATTCCTGTAGAAAGCACCTAATTTCCATGAATATTAAGAAGTGCATATTTTGCGTACCCTTCAGGATCTTTCTAGGCTACATAGTCTGTCGGCAGGGACTGATGGTTGACCCTACGAAGGTAGTGGTTATCATCAACCTAGCAGTCCCCACAACTGATAAAAAATTGTGCTCTATCCTCAGACATACAAGTTACTATAGGAAGTTCATTCAAGGGTACGCACTGATCACAACACCCATGGAGAAGTTGCTAAAGAAGGACGTTTCATATTTTTTTGATGAGGAGTGTCAGAGGAGCTTTGAGTTACTCAAGGATAAGATGGTCTCTGCACCTATCCTCGTATTTCCTGATTGGGCGAAGGTTTTCCAAGTTCATGTAGATGCTTCAGGGATCGCCTTGGGAGCTTTCCTTACGTAGCCTGGGGAAGGGGACATCGACCATCCGGTTGCATTTGCTAGTAGAAAACTCTCTAGTGCGGAGCAAAACTACTCCACTATGGAGCACGAGGGGTTGGCCATGGTATACACCCTGCAGAAATACAGTCATTATCTGTTAGGAGGGCACTTCAAGATGTTCACAGATCACTCAGCTTTGAAGTACGTAGTGAATAAGCCTATGTTGGGGGGGAATATTTGCTGATGGCTGCTGCTATTTCAAGAATATGAATTTGAGATCATCATGAAGTCGGGGAAACTAAATTCTGGGCCAGACCACTTATCCCGAATCGAGAGTGGGGAAGAACCGAATAACCTAGAAGAAGGACTGCCCGATGTGCAGCTGTTTTCTATTAAGGTGGTTCATGTGCACTTCGCCGACATCATTCACTTCTTAAATACGAGGATGGCGCCTACAGAATATTCGACACAATAGAAAAAAGAGTTGGTAACCCGCGCAACGGACTTTACCATCATAGCGGGCCACTTGTATAAGCTAGGAGCTGATGAGGTGTTGCGAACATACGTTTTGGAGCATGAAATATAAGCCATCTTAGCAGAAGCCCGTGGGGGCATGGCAGGAGGTCATTACGCAGGGAAAGAAATGACACAAAAGATCTTGAGAGTTGGAATATGGTGGCCCACACTGCATAGTGACTGTCATGACTATTGCAAAGCCTTTGACACATGCCAAAGGACATGAAGACCATCGTGCAGAGACGAAATTCCCTTGCAGCCGCAGATGGCCCTGTAAGCATTTGAAAAATAGGCCATAGACTTTGTTGGGCCCATCAACCCGCCAGGGAAGAAGACAGGTGCCCAATACATCATCACTGCAACTGACTATGTAACTAGATGGGCCGAAGCACAATCTGTAAAGGATTGCACTGTAGATACCGCTACACACTTTATTTTTGAACATATCCTAACCAGGTTTGTTTGTCCTAAGGTCCTGATGAGAGATAGAGGTACACATTTTGTTAATGAGACAATCTAGGCTTTGACTGAAGAATTTTGGATCCACCACGCCAAAAGTACGCCATATCACCCGCAGGCGAACGAAACTGTGGAAGCTTTTAATAAAATTCTGGAACAATCGTTGACCAAGATCTGCAATGTCGAGCGCAGCGATTGGGATATGCACGTCCCAATCGCTGCGCTCGACATTGCAGACGATTGGGACGTGCATATCCCTCTGAAAAGATATTTTTTTGAATATGCCGATCATTCCATGCTTTTTCCCACACCTTCTGAACTTTCTGATGGAAGTTAGCAATGAATCTATCTTCCTCCAAGGCAACGAGCTATGCTAAATGCTCCTCCATGATATCAAGCTCTGCCATGTTGATAAAGGCTACGATAGGGGCGACACTATTGGCTGACGTAGAGATATCACCCTTGGTGGAGCCATTCAATGGTGTATGATTGTGGATGTGGCTTCGTTGGTAGGACCAACTTCTTACGAACCTAAAATGTGATGAGTTTCTTTTGGCTCCCACTGCCGACAATGAACTACAAAAAAGAACCCTTCACCCACATCTTTGAGTGGAAGAGACGCTCCCCCTCCTTGGGATCTTCAAAATCAATATTTTGTACCTTTTTGGTGACAATGGTGGTGTTGGAATCTGCATTGATAATCTACTTCCCACTTTTATTCCCCTTGTTGGGTTCTGACTCAGAGTTAGAACATGCATATGATTCCGAGGCTTTTATCTCGGCCACCAGTGACTGCTTAGCACGACACTCATTTGTATTATGAGTGGGGCTCTTATGGAACTTACACCATTTTATTGTGTCCTTCTTTGTCTTTGTGGTGTTATTCTTTGCTTGCGGCTTCGATGGATTGTCTTGGGTAACCCCACCTTGGATTTGTCCTTTGTTTTGTGGTTTGGGGATGACTTTTCCCTGCTTCGGATTCTCAGATCCAAAGTCTTTCTTCTTTTGTTTAAATTTATACTCGATCTTGACAACATATCAGTATGTGTTTCCCAATGAGTGTTTATTTTTGTAGCATCAGATGTGAACTAGCCTTGAGATTTAGCAAAGAGGCTAGGACACATGCATTCTCCAAAACCCAGAAAGAATTTTGGGAAACCCCATCCAGAGATGGCTTAATTAAAATAATTAATAATTTTTAATGTATTCCTAAGTCTAAACTTACGAAATGTGATTAATTATAGTGTATTAATTAATTCGTATGAGAATCTTCTAGATAAAGACACGAATCAACTCCTAGTTAATATTAGCCTTTGATTATGTTTTAATCTTGGTCGTTGATATGTCAATGAGATATTATAAGAAGGATCTTGATGGGAATTTGGAGAAAACATCGAGTGAGAGATCTAGAGATCGAATTCTCGAGACAGCAGTGCAACAATTGTTGAAGAGAGATTGAGTTGATTTCTTACAGTGAGGGGCAAGGATAGTTTTCCGATGGAAGTTTTTCCTCATCTTGAGAGTGAAAGGAAGAGAAGGTAGAGAGAATTCAAGAGAGGCTATGCATGCCACGTAGAGGTAGCACAGAGCTACACTGAGGCGACATAGAGCTTCATAGGGAGTATGAAATTCTTCTGGGAAACAGTCGATATCTAGTAATAGAAGCTGGGAGGCCAAAGGGTCGAGTTTCTAATGAGCAGGAGATCAGGAGGAGGTGTGATGCAGTCCCAGAAGCAGTGACACAGTAACTGTGTGGGAAGACACAGAGACTGCATAGAGACAATGTAGAGAGCTCATCTCCAGTTAGATCAGTGCCAAATTTTCCAGTGACAAAGTGAGAGATTCTCACTATCTCTTTGTCTAGTTTTATCTCTATATCAAAAATCCAATTTTGCCATACAGTGATTTGTATTCAGAAAACTACTGCATAATATTAAAACCATTATTTGTTGCACTGGTTTTCCCACATTGGGTTTTTCAGGGGACATTGTCCAAAAAAAACAGTGTTCATTATGTGTGTTTATTTATTTATTGCTCATTATTTTGTTTCCATGGTATTTTTATGTTGTGAAGGCTGCAGTGGAATTTATTTCGATGTTTAATGTGTAACACCATAAATAACTTGATTCAGAGTTAACAAGTAGAAGAAATAATATCGGTTGTTGCAGTAGGGATTCCCATTGTGGAATTTTCACATGGTATCAGAGTGTGGGTGAAGCAGGAAGATCCCAACGCTGAGTAGAAGAGGGAGTTCAAAAGAGTGCATAGGCAACAGATCGAAACCCTAGAGGGGTTGCACAGTCTATAGCCTGGAGGGAAAATTTTCATGGAAATTTTCTCTCTGAGTGAGTTGACAGAGAAGAATATTTTCCAAATCGATATTCTCCATAGGTAGAGGGAGAAATGCAACAGATTCAGTGCAGAGCAAATCTTCAGCTGGGATGCATTTTTTTGCAGCAATTTGCTCAGACAAAAAAGTGTCAGAAGAGGAAATAAGGGTACATAATGAGGGAATTTCTACCTTATAGAATTCATATCCAAATAATTTGATTTCTCACTGCATAGAAGTAGTAGCTGGGAGCAACTATACTTACTCCAACATGGTTACCTAGAGCCAGTCATCAGCTGCATAGAGGACAGATGAGGTAGTTCGACATTTGTTTGGCATGATGGAATCAATTAGGTTGAGATATCATGATCAGTTAGAAGGTGCCTCTAACTATGTGATGTGGAAGGAAAGGATATCCTTCCTTCTATATGAGCATGATCTTAAAACTTTCATCGATAGTGTGGTAGTTGTCCCCGCAGATCCAAATCATTTGAAGGCTTACAAGAAGGATATGGTGAAGGTTAAGAGGTTGATCCTCAACAGAGTGAGAGATCACATTGTATCTGACATAGTAGGCAAGGGCACAACCAAATAAATGTTGGAGGAATTGGTCACATTATATCAGAAATATTCTGAGCAATGGAAGATGTACTTGGAAGAAAATATGAGATGCATAAGGACGCAGAATGGGGAACGAATAGACCCCTTCCCAATGATACTTCAGGATTCTCGAGATCAGCTAGCTGCTGTGGGAGAAACGCCTTAGGGTACTGAGTCTGTACGTCTAGCCCTTAACAATGTTTCTGAGGAGTGGCAAGCCTTTTTCCAGAGTATCTTGGGCATAGAGAAGTTGCTTGGATGGGAGACAGTTTGGACTTATCTACAACAAGAGGAGATGAGACGTGATTTGATGAAGAGCACCATAAGTGGTAGCAACCACAGTGGGGTGAATATCGAGAAGGAAGAGGAGAATGAAACCTCACAGCAAAGTGGAAGAAGGAGCAACACAGGTGAAATACGGATATTTCCAAGATTGAGTGCTTCCGATGTGGTGAGATGGGCCACTTCGATTCTTAGTGTCCTCTTCGGAAGAAGGAAAAGGAGAAGGAGTAGGATCAACAATATTCTACCGTAGAGATCGACAAGTTGTCCTCCAGATTGGAGGAGGTGTTTGTCATGATTTCCCATATAACTCCAAGGGATAGGTGGGGTGATATGGTTTTGTAGCCTCAAAGAGTTATATGATGGCCATAATCCTTGAGGAGCCCACCTCTTGGATCAATTCCTTGCTACGGGATCCCATAACAGCAGTAGAAGGATAAAACAATGAAAAATGGTGCATTCAGGTGCCATAGTGACAATAGTAGTGGTTAGCAGCATTGGGAACTAAGCAGTGCAGAGCAGATTTAGTAGTTGTGCAGTTGGAACAGTGCAAAGCCAACAACATCGCAAAGGCTTCAATGACAGTGCAGAGGCTAGCAGCAGTCAGAACTAAGTCAACATATGCCTCAATATGAACCCAGTTGGTTCAGTTAATTAAAATATCTTAGTTTCAATAGAAAAAAGTGAGAGGGAGTTGTGGATGTTGTAGTGGTATTAGCAACAAATTTGCAGTGAAGATGCAGTAGTTTACAACTGCATGCAAAGTCAGAAGCAACACAGATGCAGCGCAGAGAGAGCTACATAGTAGTTGGTGGGAAATAGCAACCAAACATCAGCAACACATCTAGGATGGTGTAAAATTTAGATTGATTCTTTATGAGGTTGCAGAACTTGAGCACATTCCTCGATAAGAGGGAGTGTTGATTTTTTTAGCATCATATGTGCTCTAGCCTCAAGGTTTTGCAGAGAGGATAGGATACATGCATTCTCCAAAACCTAGAAATCATTTTGGGAAATTTCATCTAGCGATGGATTAGTTAAAATAATTAATATTTTTTAATGTGTTCCTAAGTCCAAACTTAGGAAATATGATTAATTAAAGTGTATTAATTAAGTCAGATGAAAATATTCTAGATAAAGACACGGATCAAATTCCAGTTAATCTTAGCCTTGGATTATTTTTTAATCTTGGTCATTGATATGTCAATGAGAGATTATAAGAAGGAGCTTGATGGGAATTTCGAGAACACATCGAGTGAGACATCTAGAGATCGAATTCTCAAGAGAGCAGCGCAACAGTTTTCAGAGAGAGATCAAGTTGATTTCTTGCAATGAGGGGTAGGGATAGTTTTCCGGTGGAATTTTTTCCTGGTCCGGAGAGTGCAAGGAAAAGAAGGCAGAGATAATTTCAAAGAGGATGTGTAGTGCCACGTAGAGGCAACACAGAGCTACAATGAATCAACACAAAGTTTCAAAGGGAGTCTGAAATTATGTTGGGAAACAGTCGAGATCTAGTACCAGAGGCCGGGGTGTGAGACTGGGAGGTCAGAGGGTCGAGTTTCTAGTGATTAGGAGATCATGAGGAGGTGTGACGTCCCAACAGTAGTGACACAGTAACCGCATGAGAAGATGTAGAGAGTATGCTTATACATCATAGATATCTCATATGTGGTCAGATTAGTGCCAAAGTTTCTAGTGACAGTGTGAGATCTTCTCACTATCTCCTTGTCTATTTTTATCTCTGTATCGGATAGATAGTTTGGGCATTCGGTGACTTGTATTCATAAAAATACTGCATAATATTAAAACCCTCATTTGCTGCAATGGGTTTCCCACATTGGGTTTTTCTGGGGACATTGTCCAAAAAAACGGTGTTCATTGTGTGTGTCTATTTCTTTCCTGCACAATATTTTTTTTTCGTAGTATTTCTATGTTGTGAAGGTTGTAGTAGAATTTATTTTGATGTTTACTATGTAACACTGTAAATAAATTGATTCATAATTAACAAGTATAATAAATAATATCAGTTGCTATAGTAGGGATTCCCATTGTATAATTTTCAGAATAAGGAGATGTGCAGGAACTCCATCTCGTCCTAGATGTGTTTGTGTATATAACCGTGGTACTTGAGTACCAGATGTTGTTTAGAATCCTTGATATCCAAATCCATGGGAAGGCTATGAAAAATATTTGTGAATTCCGACTCATCTTGGTCCGTTCATTGTCACAATGTGGTCCATTTTATGTACTTATCTTCATAGCTCTCGACAGGGTAATACTGTTACTTGATGGCATCTTGGAAAGAATTCCAAGTGGGTGTGGTTGAAAATGGTGAGGGTTCCTTCTCATCCCTCTACTCATAGTAGGTTTCCCACTAGTCCTTAATGTGGGGGGCGGATTTGAGAAGTGGAAAAGTAATATTTTCCCTATTGGAAATATTATGGACCCAAAAATATCCTTCCAATAGATTTAACCATTTATCTAAGACATCTACATCTATATAACCTTTAAATATAGGAATTTAAAAGTTTAATTTTACATTAAAGGGGGTGGTCCCTCAGAGGTCGATGGCGAATGAAAATGTTTCACCCGCTAATACCCATCAAAGAATCTGGTAAAATTTATCCATCGTCTCGTTCCTTTGTTGCTCAAGGGCTTCTTCGAGCAACATTTTGAAGGGATCTCCTACTCCCTCACCTTTATTTTCTTCCACCATGGGACGTCGTCGAGGTCGGCAAGGTATGCCTTGAAAGGGTTCAACTAGTTCAAGTCCTAGCTCCTTATACCCCGACCTCACTGGGGACATGCGTAGAAAATAAAAGAAAGAGTAGACTGCTCTGATACCATTGATCTCGATTTATGAAGGAATGAAACGAAATAAAAAATCAAATAGAGACACAAATGTGGAACGAAAATTAAACTTCAATTCATTAATAGCAAGTACTGAAAATTGTTTACAGGCATAATGGAAAAAACTAACTCGGGAAATGGTAGTTATCTCAAATAAGAGATGTGATGGATACATGCCTTATGAACTGTGTTATAAAGAGGCTCAGAGGCCTTTTTATCATAAATAAGAAGTTTGAAACACTAACCCTAGGAGATGAAACACCAATGGTTTTGGGCCCCATTTAGTGAGTTGGGCCACCAAATTCCCGAGGTCGTAACTTTTGGCATACGATCTTCGTTTGGCTATCATAATACATCATTTTTAAGATATCCATGATGAGGAAAAAAGAGAATTTGTGAGACATATTCTGGCACTTTTCCAATCTCTTAGTTTTCCCAGAAAACATCTTTTAGGACCTAAAAATGGTTCCAAAATTTTAGGACCCAAAACACTACAAAAAATATAAATTTGTGTCAGAATTAAGGAAAATGAAAGAAAAAAATGTAGGGCGTCCAAGTGGAATAGGCGAGTGGCCACCAATATTCACCTGGATCAACTTTAGGGTGTAATATGTTACACATCGATTTGTCACATCTATGCAAATGATTCCAAATCTAGATCTTTTTCTAAACAATGAACTATTATCATAAATCCCCTTGAGAGATGGAAGACATACCTCTCCATAATGTATACAAATCTTAGATTACATACCTAAAAAAGCCTAATTTTGGAAGTCCTCGCGGGTCTTCAATTCATAACCTACAATGTTGCATGTTGCAGAGTAAACACAAATCGATGTCATCACAATTTTCCTGTGTTAGAGGCATGATGATATTCTTATAGAGGTAAAAAGTAAAAATTAAAATAAGATTACTATTCTAGAATCCTCGAGATTCTTATCTATTCTGAAGTGGTTGAGATTGGGCTTGATCTCCCTTTATCCTGGACCTCCTTCCCACCATAGTGGACCCATCCCATTCATTGTGGGTCTCTTTCCTCCCGTTAGGGATCTCTCAACTTCCACTCTTTCGCTATAAGCACAATGCACTCAAAGATAATTGGGTTTCCATTTTATAATTTTAAACTATACTTACATGTTTTCAAAGTATCCATTGGAGACTTTTTTATTACAAGAAATTTGGTTTGAGGATCATTGGAAGGAGAATTTTAACATCAAGGCCTAGTTGTAATTCTCCTTTTCTTCATTATTAATACAAATATATGTTTCTTTCCTATATATATTTTTCATGATGTTTATTGTAAGATTCCTTGATCACTTACATAGTTTATGATTATATCATTCGTGTATTATATGCTTTGATCATTTGTTTTATTTATGTCCCTACGGGTCTCTTCTTTGAGCATTGAGGATGAGACTAAATCTACAAAGGAAAACAACAAGGATCATCATTAAGAATTTCTAAAAGAGTATGAGCACCATTTAAATATATGATTTAATGATAAATTAGGGAATGTTTTCATAAGTTTGTGTGTTTGTTTCTAGAGATTGTTTCTGAGTCTAGGGATATTTTTATTTTGAGCAGGATAAGATTTTTCCTCCAAATATGTTAATGTGCAACAAAATTAAAATCACCATTTAAAGAAAACAAAGCTTAAAACCATTGTTCACAGTGTCCCTCTTTTAATTTGAGGTGCGATGATTAAAGTGGATGCAAATTGATGCACATTCAAAAAAAAATTCTATGTGGGCTCCTAAAAATATTGAATTCTCAATAAAATAACATTCTCAAGATTGCAAGGAACACATTTGTTGTTCTTTTCTTCGCTCTTATGTTGATCAATTCTAACGACCCTTAATGATCTCTTTTATTCTCTTAAGAATACTTAAACTTGATTATTTTGTTGTTTTCATCTCAATAGTGTAGAGATGATGAATGAACCTAATTATCCAATTCTACAATCCAAAACACAAAATATGAAACGACAACAATAGAAGTAGGGAATTTTTGTCAATAATAAAGCCAAGGATGGTAGGAGGAAATGGTGCAGAGAGAAGGGGAACAATGAAATCCCTAAGCCTTCAATTGAGAAGATAATAACAATGCAACATAATGAAGAACTGAAGAAAATTGTTACAAATAATATGAGCACTTCAAAAGAAAATAAGGATGGGTAGAAAAAAATCGTCGTGGGAGCCACATGCACTTCCAAAGTGAAGAATGAAGTCTCGAAACAAATTGTTGTATAAACTACGAACATTTTAAGTGCAGAGGAGGAAGCACAAAAATAAAATTGGGTAGAAACTGTGAGCATGTTGTCTTCACCACATAAGTATGGTATGAAGGTTTCTCAATACTAGAGTCAAAACAATCAACTCAATTTCTTCAATGGGATTCTCTCTTACTTTGAAGGAGGTAAGGGGTTCCCTCTATCATGGTTCCTATGTATGCTAATTTTAGGCCGTTTCTATCCAAATAATTTAGGAATTCTCAATTGTCTAGGAAGTTTACGGGTGTTAGGACCAAGTTCCAATCAATCAAGGCTAAAATTGATAAAAATAACTATAGTTCTTAGAAAAAAAAATACAATTTCATATCATATACCAAGTTGTTTTTTATGAGTTGTGGATGAATTTGTGGGGTGAAGAAAATAAGGGTGATGATGAGGATTGTAATTGTGTGGAATGGGAAGGAAATGCATTTATCAATAGCAAGTTGAATAAGAATAATTTTAAAGTTGAAAAGGAAAATACACACTAAATTATGAGCCAAAAAGAGCAAGGGAAGAAAGAAAAAAACAAAGAATGTGAGCCTAAAGTTAAGGATACCATGTCTGACTCTTAGGTCGAGCGTAAAGTAGGTGATGTGAAAATAAGTCGAGATATGCATAATAAGCTTTGTTTTAAAATGGATTTTTCTTTCAAGAAGTTGAATAATGTTATTTAGACTCTCTTCAAGGATACCCAATCAAAATTAAAGGCTATACTTCAAGGAAATCCCCATCAGTACTAATAAAATGATGTTGAATATTAAAATAGTAGAATTCTATTATGGAATGTTAATTTTCAATAAGTAATTATTTAAATCTAACCTTGAGAAGAATAATGCACATGTTCTTTAAAAAAACATTATTTGTTGAAATTCCTAATAAATGATACTCGTGAGGTGTCATGCCTATATATATATATAGAGAGAGAGAGAGAGAGAGGGAGAGAGAGAGAGACATGTTTATTGTGGAAAGTATTGTACTGAGTTATGGATTATTTTACTACTAACTAAGTTGTATTTAAGTTGAGTTTCAAAAGGATTTATTTCATGTTTCACAATAATTTTTAGGTTGTGGATCGATCATATACAAAATTGTAAGATAAATTTAGTAACTTTATATATAGAAACTCTATTTCCAATGGAAAATTTAAACTTTTCTAGTTAGTATTTTGTCTTCTATTGTTAGGTACCTATAATGCTAGTGTAGCTCACATATTTTTATTGTTATTCCCCATAGAACCCCACTATTGTTATTGTTGTGCCTACATTATTATTGTTATGTAGGCCCTTATTATATTGTGACCCTTTAGACTCCTATATATACGAAGGAGTTCTTGTCATTAGTATCATCCAAGAATTGTTCATTTATGTGATGTAAAAAAAGGTTCCCCAATCGAAGAGCTTTATTTTCAAGTTTTTTTATCTATCTTTTATTTTGTTTTATGATCTAGTTACATAACATTTGGTATCAGAGTTCTAGATACTAGGGTTTTACTACTTCAAATAGGTCATCTTGGAATTTTCGATATAATATTTTTTTTTTGAAAGCCTTCAGAAGTTGAAAATTCAACCACGTGGAGATTAAATATTGGTGAATATTATGTAAAAATTTAATAGCTTGGTTCACTATATCTTTGAAAATATGATTCAAGGAATTTAAGGTTTTTGTATGCACCAAAATTTCGTCTCAAATAGGTGTCTCGGGGAAAATCATCATAACTTTCATTTCTAAAATCCAAATTGAATTTTGTAAAAAGTGGTTAAAATTGCATAAAATTTAGTTTCTTGGGTACCATTTTCAGGTACGAATGTTGAAACAGTGACAAGTAGCATTCCATACAATTTTTATCTACTGAACCAGTCCATAAGTAGGTCATCTTTGGATATTTGGCATAAGTTTAATGTCAAGAATAAAATCTGGGTCTAACTGATGGTGTTGGAAAGAGAACATAGAGGGATACCATAGGACAAAGTTTTAAACCTTGGGAGTCTAAAATTATAGAGATACAAAAATTTCAAGATCGAGCTCCTAAAATCAAGAAAAGTGTGTATTTTTTAAAATTTGCATGACTTTTGTTTGAAAATCAGTTTGAAGTGATTCAAAGGCGATATTGAAGCATATATATCATTATTTGGTTCTAAATTGCATCAAAACAAAAAAATGGATACTCCCAAAAATCCAACAGAAATCTCTAATATGATGCCCAAAGAAGGGGATGAAATGCCACATGATATATCAAAATTATAAGACCAAGTGAAACAAGTGCCATAATTTGTTATCATAAGCATCATGCTTAGTTTTTAGGCTTCTCTAGCTAGATTTTGGATTTTTGGTTTGATCAACATGTATTCATATAATAAAGGTCGTAGACCTCATATGTATTGCAAATTATTTTTGTAAAAACCAAAACTTTTTACAGACGCTTACTCTATGGAGATTACTTCTATTTACTCTACCTATTTTGTACAATGTGTGAATGTCTATCATTTCCTTTTACAAATATTGCACATGTCAATTTAATACATAATTTTCCAATGGGTCAGTTAATGTATTTAAATGTATTGGAATATGTTGATATTTGATGTAATCAAATTCCCTTTCCAAGAAATGAACCCGTAAAAACATCCTCAATATTGAGGGACTTCTGACTGAACAGTCATTGTTTCGATGTAATACCACAAGTTGTGAATCCAATCTAACAACTAAACAACAAATACCAAGTGTAATGGCATAAGACAAGAGTTAAATAATTGCACTATACTATGCAATATTGTTATTTGTTTGACCAAGGAAAATGCCATGCAGACTCACTAACTCACCCGTAGGCATATAGATTTCCCATGCAACGAAAGAAATATTTCAGGTACTACGACTAGCACCATCAACATAGTGAATGTAAGGTTGAGGGAACATTGAAATTTTCAAATAAATCATAACACAAGATAAGCATGGGAAATAAAACATATCATAAGAAAAATGAAGTTAAAGAAAAACAAAAATATGGTACAACAATGTACAAAGTATCCATGCAAAAAATCTATGCATGGTACTCTTTGAGATACAACCCATTCTAGGGTTGCGATAAAGGTATTCCATCATAATATACTAGTCAATAGGCCCCTTTTTCAAGTACTTGTTTCACTACATAAGGGCCAAGCTACATGGGCTCGAGCTTTCCAGATCTTATATTATCATCCTATTTATCATATAACAACACCAAGTTACATTCAGAAAAAACACGAGGGTTGGCAATTTTATCAAATTGCACTTTAATTTTTTTGTGAGTCTCCTTAGCCAATGCGACATCATTACGAGTTTCATCTAAACATGTTAAGTGCAACAAAAATTCCCATCAACAGAGGTAGCAGGGAGAAGCTTGACGGTTAGTTTCAAAGACACAATTTCCCATTCAATTATTAAAATAGCTTCTACACCATAAGCTAACGGAAAGGGTGTAGATTCAGTTGCCATTTTGAATAAGGTCTAGTATGCCCATAATGATGAAAAAAGTATGATGTGCCAATTCAATCGATGAATTCCTATGATCCATTGAAGCATATTTTTCAAAACCTTTTTTATGGCTTCAACTTGGCCATTGGCATGTAGATAATAAGGAGTGGAGTTATCGTGACGTAGCTCCAACTTATCAGTTAACTCGCACATCATATAATTTCAAAAATTTGTGCCATGGTCTATGGCGATGGTTTGTGATACACCGAATCTTGCAATGATATGATTGAATATGCATAATGTAAAAAAAATTTCATTGTTTTCAAGTATAAGCATCTCCTTGTCCCATTAATCGACTGCAATGATAATATAACCATGCCCCCCCCTCCCCAACCAAATGAGGGTTACATGTCATAAATTCTATGCCCCATTTGTAGAAAGGACCAACAACAACTATTGGATGTAAAATGGGAGGGTGGAGCATGCATTTTGAGATTATATATTTGGTAGGCATGACATTTCTATACTGCTAAAATGTAATCTCTAAACAAGGTGGTCCAAAAATAACCAGCATGTAAGATATTTTGTGTTGTAGCATAACCAGACATATGGCCTCCACATACTCTAGAATGGAAATGATTCATAGATTTTTCAGCTTCTTAATGAGTTAAAAATTGTCAAAAAATAAGATCAATACCTCGGCAATAAAGAGTATCAACAATTATAATATATTTTTTTGCTTGATACTATATTTGACGACATTCAAAATGAGAGAGTTTAGGTTGAAAAGTTTAGGTATTGAGATAAATGATGATATCTCCATACCAGGGGTCAAATGAACTGATCAGAAACAATGTCTTGTTAGGAATGGAATATTCACTTACTATCTCTATTTCTATATAGGGAAGTTCACAAATTAAGTTGATGACGACCATGAGCACCGAGCTCAAACAAAAAACGACAGGAGGGGGGTCAGAATTTTCCATCCATGTGGCACAAACCATTAAAAATCTGTCATAATGGTTTTTGAATTACATTTTCGAGCAACCTTAGGAAGGTAAAAACACTTAACCGAGGGATGAATAATATTACCTTTGCATCCCATTTTACTCATCTTGTTTTTCTTCGTTTTAGCACACGTGGTTGGTTCTTGGGACCCGACGAATGTGGCAGTTTCTACGTTTTGTAACATTATCCTAGAGTTTCCAAGCTAGTTACACCAACTTCCGTCATTTCTTGTTTGGGAAATGGTATTATGGGGAAGCCAACGAAATCTGTTGACTTAGAACCGAAGGCAGAAGATATTCTCACGGTCTGGGGCATGGAACTCACAAAACATAATATGTCGAAGGTGAAGGCTCCAGATGGAATTGGTGGTGCCATGTGCCCTACGAAGCATTCATAATGTGGTTTTGGTATTTAGATAGTTGGAAATTTCGAATGCACAAGGGGTTTTGGGCTCGACTCCAGTTTTTGGGCCGTTTTTGAAACGACAGACTTTGGGGTGCTATAGGTGGAAGCTGGTCTCACTAGAGCACTAGTAATTTTTCACACACCTCATAAACCACTGGTCACCTATTATTTTTTTGGGGTATTGGAAGATATTTCCATGCATAATAGTTTAAGTAAGAAGGATGGCTTGAGGGCGTGTCTGGAAAATAACTAGCAGGCTCAAAATTAGGGCTCAAATTATATTTGGAGGAAAAATGTGGTGGAGGATGGTATTGGTAAGACCTATCTCCTGGCTCTCTTAGAGGCCCAATTACCTTAGGGCATGGAAGGGGGTTTAGGACATAAGGAATTAGAAGGAGACATTCCACCAGGGGAGGATCCAGTGACATGTATTTAGCTGAAGCCTCAAAATCGGGTCTGCCAACAAGGGGACACCTCACTCACTCCCACTTCAAGCAAAACTCTTTCCTACAAGATAGGAAGGGTTTGACCGGGGATAAGGGGACCGCCACATGTGTGTGTGTGTTGAGAATTGATATTTCCTTTCTAAAAGTTCCTAAGTGAAATGCTTTTATTCTAACTCTAATCTAATAACATGCAATTGTATTCTAATAAACAAAAATATCTTAATTCTATACTAAACCAGGGTGTAATCTTTTCGTTATGCGATCTAAAATGATTTCAAATAAAAATTGGTAATAAACATCATTCAACTGTTATGAGAAAAGAATTCAATGAAGATAAACCACTTCGTATAAAAATTTAGACGAAACAGTTGTGAAAAACATATCGCATAATAAGCTACTCATATATTAAGCATAAATAAATAGCTATCACCGTACAAAAGTGCCAAATGATAACTCAAGCATTCACGCATCAATATATAAACAACTGAACATGAATATCACTTTAACACAAAGGCAGAAATAGTTAAGAGATAAAATTACCATTTATAACTAGTTCTACTCATGAGCTTCAAGAAATAATGACTTATCTCTTCTTAATCCAACATCCACTAAGAGTACAAAAGTGCAACATCAGTAGTAGATATTAAACACAGATATCAATAAATCTTGTTCCATTCATTCATCAAAACCTCCTCGGAGGGTGCAAAAGTGCATGTTCTGAGGACAAGTTTTTGACAAATTTCAAGACCTTTCTCTAAATGCATGAGAAGGGTTTAAATACTACTAACTAAATCTAAAAATAATTTATTACAAAAATGTAGGATACGGTTTAAATGACCGTCCTCATTTCAGGCAAAAATAAAGCAAAATTAATACTAACACTGAATCTAAAAGTAAAACTAACAACTAACTATTTGTGTATCTGTTCCTTGAAATCGCAAGCGTTCAGCATTTGTTTGAGAAGAGTCAGCTGGCCGACTTCCGACTTTAACTGTCCTGCGAAAACGGAATCGGCAAGAGCTGGCGCCATCTTCTCGACAGAATTGATGATACATTTGAGAGTCATGCACTGGCTGTGTGGTTTTACCAAATACGCCCAGTAAGAATCCCAATTCAACTTAGTTAATCTTTTAATTGATTCTGCCTTTTCTTGAGCCTTCTGTCTCCAACCTGTCTGTAGTTGCTGTACTTTCGGTAGATACCCTGGAGTGGTTTCTGAGATTAGATTTGCCTTGTGCAAATTTTCATTTATGCAGTCAATAACACTGTTTGTTGTTGTGGCTGCTTCTTCTGCCACTTGCTCTGCTTTCCTGATTTGTGCATCCCACTTGTTAAAGAGCATTTCTTTGTGATTGTCGTTGATTATTGGTGCACCTGCTCTTTTCCCCTCCTCTGTTTCTTGCCAAGCCAAATATTCAGTAACTTTTTTATCAATTAAATCGTAATCATGTCGTAAGTCTACAACTTGATTAGTGATTTTATCGCTTATTTCACAATAAGAGTTCCACTGTGATATTCTTTGGCACAATGCTTCCTGTTGCTGCAGTAGTTGATCATTTAAGGAAATGGATTCTGTGATGAATTCTGTAAGCTTAGGATCATCCTTGTGCATCTCTTGTATAACTTGTAACTGTTTTTCTCTTTCAGCCAAACTGTTCTGGTACCCTATCTGCATTTGTTGGAGGTCCTGCTATAATCTTTCAAGCTGTTTCTGTGCT
>CM076582.1:537241651-537346271 GCA_034641835.2 Pinus albicaulis | reverse complement strand
ATCCCGAACAAATTTTCTGCTCAATTGAAGAGGTTCTTTATGGCCTGGAAGGGGAAGCCTTCAATGGGGGTGTTTCTATTTGGGAGGTAGCCATTAATGAGGGTATTTAGGGAAGCACTGTGAAAAAATTGTAGGGGGTGGAGGTTTGTGCAACTATTCCGCAGCAGAAGGAGAAAGAGCTTGGGTGGGATGATATAGAAGAAGACTTGGGTTTTGGAGGAGGCGGCCCCAATAACAGAGAGAATGTTAGTGATAGACGAATGGGGAAAAAAGGAATAAGGGGAAGACCTATAAGAAGAAAGAAGGTTGGTGGAACATGGTGTTGGGGATGTACCTACAGATAAATGAAGCCATGGAAGCATTGGAACACATCCTTGTGGGGAAAGCACACGAAAAATATCCCTCTGGACAAACAATTACAGCTTGGATCAAAGACTTGTGGGGTGAAATGTCAGGGTGTGAACCAGAGGTCAC
The DNA here is from genome assembly GCA_034641835.2 of Pinus albicaulis. NCBI lineage: Eukaryota > Viridiplantae > Streptophyta > Pinopsida > Pinales > Pinaceae > Pinus > Pinus albicaulis. Next base: position 537,345,797 of record CM076582.1, on the reverse strand, counting down.
AATTATAGCTAATGGTTGGTTTATGGTCTGTCTCTCTTCTAATGAGGCAATGGAATGCGTGTTAAAATATAACTGGGGGTTTGGAAACTCCCCTATACTCTTTAAGCAATGGACGCCATTGTTCAATGATCAAAGAGAAAGGGAGGAGGAAATCCATGTCTGGGTTAGGTTGTCATCATTTCCTCCACACCTTTGGTCTGAATATGTCTTCAGATCGATCAAGAATCATTTCGGAATATTTCTGGAGGCAGACCTATCATATTAGACAATAAAATGCAAGAATGTGGCTTGGTTGTTGGTTATACTGAACCCGAAGGAGGGACCGATGGAAGAAATGCAGTTTCAGAGGAAATACATCTCCTTTTGTCAAATTTTCGGTTACAAACATTGACTATTTCGTTTACACCGTTGCTGCAAACAAGGCCACCTGGGACGGGATTTCCCTCTGGGCTTCTGAAGAGGACATCGGACGAGGGCTTATCTGATTAAGGTGGGAAATATAAATGTAGAAATTGAAGAACTGGTACAAATGGAAGAAGTTGAAGTAATTCAGAATGGTGGTCAGGAGGTGATGGAGGTGTTTGAGGCTCCAATACCTTAGCCGGCGGTCGCTGCGGCTCTAGAGAAACTTCCGACACAGGAGGATAAGGGATAGGTGGAGATGAAAACTGAACCATCTCCCTCAGCATATGACCTTGTTTCGACAGATGATGCTCTGGAATAGGCTAGTACTGTTTCTTGTCCCCCTCCCCCCACTCTATTCATGCTTCTCTTTTCTCTTTATTAAAAGTGTTACCTATGCATGGTCCCTCTAGGCCTTCTGTTTCTGTTTCTCGTTGCATTGAAAGTTTATCTCTAGCAATGGACAGTATCTTCACTACAAGGAAAAGACCCTCTAGCGGATGTTTTTGAGGAACCCCTTATAAAAATAGCCCATACATCTGTTTGTAGTGGAGGTTACTAGAGGAGGTTGGCAGGTGGATGTTTGTGCGGATGTTTTTTGTCCAGTGTGTTTCTCATCCTAAACCGCATCGGTTCGTTCCACTAGAGAAAGCACCGGTGCATTCCACTAGAGAAATAATTGGTGCGTACTACAAATTGGTACACCCAGACACCGAGTGCTTGATACAAACCTGCCAGGTGCATCTAATTATTGTAGCGCATCGGTGCCCTACACAGATTCAACCCCGGTGCGTCCTAAAAACCCGCGCCAAAACTGAAACAACCCGGTGTGGTTGGAAGAAACCACTCGATGCGCCTCAAATACCTACGCACCAGAACATGGTTAAATTTAAAAAAAAAAAAATTATGGCCAAAAATCTGGATTTTCCACTTTTCAGTGTTCCAGAGCTCTCAAGCACTGGTGAAAATTTACCTTGTGTGAGGCGCCCTACCATTGGTTCTCCCATTGCACACACTATTGTTGTCCATTGCCCACCATCTCCATTTTGAATTTTGCAAAACAGTGGGAAAATTTAGTTTTTCAAATTGTATAGTAAACATGCCTCCTCAACACCAAAATGTATAGGTATTTTACTTTTTTTTCCATAATTAAACCTTTTAGCAGATTAGTTTTGTAAAATATCTTAAAATTCACCTTCTTTTATAAAAAAAAAATTCCCTTGCGGTGTGCTCGAGCCGTTCATCTCACACTGATTCGTGGTGCTGATCGTAAATTTACAAGTTGCACCGCAACCAGTACTAACAATATCCGCATCGGTTTCGGGGTAGTACCGAAACAATGCACTGTGCTTTTTTAAAATTACATAAATTACGGTGCGATCGGTTAACCGATTGCACCATTGGTCATGTCCAAGTGCGGAAGGTGGTGCATTGAAGGAAATATGCACCCTGAGGTGGATATTTTGGTCAGCGCACCGCCCTCCCGAACTTGGGCATAGTCAATGGTGCGGTCATGTAAACGACCGCACCGTTGTTCATTTAGTGATGTCAAGAAGGTAATGCGCTGCCTAAACTATATGCCCCGGGCACATAGTTTGGTTAGTGCACCGCCCTCCCAATACTGGTACATAGTCAATGGTGCAGTCAGTTATACGGCCGCACCGTTGACCATGTAATGATGCCAGGAGGGTAGTGTGCTGACAAAACTATCTGCCCCAGAGTGAGAAGTTTGGTCAGTGCACCGCCCTCCAGAATTTTTTCATAGTCAACGGTGCGATCAATTAAACGACCGCACCATTGACCACTAGTTGATGTTGGCGGTGCGTTTAGTCAACACACCACTTGATAAAGTACAGGTCATGATGTGTGGTGCGCTGCAAAATTTCCAGGCGCACTGCGACCGATGTGCGATAAAAACAGATGCACCGGTACCAGTGCATGCCTGTTTTTTTTGGCGCACTGATTGCTTTTTTTTTTCAAAAAATTAGATATATATATATATAAACACATGTCTCATTTAATAAAAAAATTGTATTTAATATGTGAATCATTCAACGACATCAAAGGGGAGAAGAGAGGGAACAACAACAACATATGGCAGACCAGTATAACTTAGTTCGCTTGTGGGATGCACAAGAGAGGGAGAGAGAGATCTACCCTCACCCTATTAGAGTAGCCACCCATGCACTCCTAAGGGAGATAGGCCTCTTCAAGTTCTATGAGGAGGCTACATCCCTAAAGGGCCATGGTGGGTTATTGTGACAACTTATATTTAGGTGGAATGCCCACCGACAGGATTTCTGGGTTGGTCCTAAGCAGTGGTACGCACCCACTGAGGAGGACATCTATTTTATTACTAGCCTATTGAGGAGAGGGCAGGATTTTTCTCATTCCCAGAGGTCCTCGTTCGCTATGCAACAGGGATTCAGTTGGTGTAATCCCAAAGATACATTAGTGCCAATATATTGTTTCCTGCAAATTTTCAGGTCTTCAGTGGTCAGTTACATAATTCTTCATTTGGTGAAGAGGTGAAGTGCCTCTCACTACTGATTTAGACCATTGCACACCATATCAGTGACGAGAAACACATTAGTTTCCCGCTTCTATTTTATGTTGATTCTTTATCACAAGCGCCACGACTTGTGAAGTGGTCTGCGATTTTTTTGTGGCAGTCTTGTACAACTTTAGATAGATGTCGTGCTCAGGCACAAGGGAGGGTGAACTTCCCTTTTGCTTTAGAGATATTTTTTTTATTTTTTGAGAGGTTTCCAGAGATGAGGCCTACTTTTGTTCGGCAGCCTCGTAGGCCAATGCTTTATGTATAGATCCAGATGTGGGGACAGATGATGCCCAAGTGGGGTGAGTCAGACTTTTCCACGAGGATATCGCATGATGCACTGGAGTTGCTAGCTAGTGTTGATGAGCATGCCTTCGTTCTGGTCCCCTGTCTGTATGCTGGTTTGGATTGGTGAGGGTGTGCCAACATCCTCTTCATAGATGATGAGCCGTCAGATGATAGAGATAATATTAGTGTTTTATTTAAATTTATTCTAACATGTTCTTTAACTTGTTTTTATTAAACCGTTTAATGAAATTGTCTAATTATTGTTGTGTACTTATATATATTTTGTAGACATTGGGTCATTTGATGGCGATGAGATGCCACTGCCACCTAATGATCTAGGTGTAGATCCTGATGACGATTAGGAGATGGCAGATGCTGAGGATCAGGCCAGTGCAGACATACCTGATCATCCTCATGTTGCACAGGTATTGGCTAGTGTGAGGTGTAGGCCTAACACTAGATTTAGGATGGAGTTGGGTGACCAAATATATCGAGTGCTGGTGGAGGAGTGAGTCAGGTCAGCCACTATCAGAGAGATACAGGCTGATGATAGGTTGGTAGTGATGTGGAGAGGCATGAAACGTGATATGTTGACCCTAATGCGGCATGTCATAGGAGCTACCAGCTTAGTGGCGCGGTTGAGGAGGGCCCTTCGACGTAGGCGTGGTCGAAACGCATTATGTCGATAGTTGTGCAGTTACACATCATATGATGATCACGATCAGGGGAGTGATCATCGTTCACCTCGTGCTGCAGATGAGAAGCCTGCATCAACGACCAAAAATCATGATCATGAGCAGGCCAGACCATCCACATTGAGTCAACCTTCTCATCCTGCAACATCCAACAATCATGATCATGAGCAGGCTGAACCATCCATGCCGAGTCATCATGATCAACAAATTGTAGCATCCAGCAATACTCATGATCATGAGCAGGCTGGACCATCCACGTCGACTCATCATGAGCAGGCAGTTGATCCTAATCAGCATTAGGTAGCACCAGATCAGCAGGCACGTGATGATCGGCATCTATCTGAGCTTGTCGAGGCTGCACCATTGACTAAGCAGGCCTCAACTAGTACTACTATTGATGATGTACCACCAACTGATATTTGTATATTTTTGACATTATATATATATATATATATATATATATATATATATATATATATATATATATATGGTCCATGTATTTTATGTTCATGTTGCAGTTGTACTTAATTTACATGTTGGTGATCATCATGATGTGTATATTGTTAGGTCATGTTAGATATGTTCATTTAATGTGAAACTTGCAGATAGATGTGTATGTGATAGTAGTTATTTGACATGAGATGTATATTTGATGTTTGTGTTGTGATGATGTTATACAATGCTTGTGTTTTGTTAGATGATCATGATCACAGTGATTAGATGATGTTAGCGAATTTCAATGTGTTTTTTAGTCGAATATGATGTTTGTATGATAGTTATCATGATCGTGATGTTTATTTTAATATTAAGTCATGATATTTATTAAATATTATGTCGTGATTGTAATTAAAAGTTTAATTTTAATTGTATGTAAAATTGTAATTGTAATTGTATGTAAAATATTTGTAAAATTTTAATTGTAATTATAATATTTAATTTATTGTGAAATGATTGTAATTGTAATTTTAATTGTAATTGTATATATGTAAAATTGGAAAATTGTAATTGTATGTAAAATTCTAAAATTGTAATTGTAATTCTAGTTTTAATTTTAATTGTAATTGTATGTGAAATTGTAATTGTAATTTTAATTCTAATTGTAATTGTGATTGTAATTTTATTTGTAATTGTATGTAAAATATTTGTAAAATTTTAATTGTGAAATGATTGTAATTGTAATTGTATATATGTAAAAATTGTAAAATTGTAATTGTAATTGTAAATTTTGTGTAAAATTATAAAATTGTAATTGTAATTGTATGTGAAGTTGTAAAATCGTAATTGTATGTAAAATTCTAAAATTGTAATTGTAAATATTGTAATTGTAATTTTAATTGTAATTGTATGTGAAATTGTAAAATTGTAATTGAACTTCTAATTCTAATTCTAATTCTAATTGTATGTGAAATTGTAAAATTGTAATTCTAATTGTATGTAAAATATTTGTAAAATTTTAATTCTATTAATGTGAAATGATTTTATGAAAAATTTTAAATTTGTAAATTTGTAGAATTGTAAATAATTGTAAAATAATAAATCTAAAATAATATGAATCTTTGTAACATAATAAAGTTTAGAAAATAATGCAAATAAATTCATGTAATTTAGAATTATCATTATTTTATTATGATCTTACATAAAAAAAAAGAACTTAATACAGTACGCCATTATTTTCGAGATCAACATAATTGCAAATTATCAAGTGAAGTGATTTTAACATTAACACAATGAAAATTACCAATTATTTCAAAATACATATTATAATGTTTCGAAAAAAGGGAGTCTTAGTTATAAGGTAATTAAGTCCTTTTCTCTATAAAAACCCATCTTAAAAAGTATAAATGATGAAATAACACATGTACCATATCACTCTCAGTTCTAATGATCATCCTCATTATCCTCCAGCTCGCTTGACATGATAACACTATTTTTCTCAAAAATATGTTTTGATCTAGGGTCATGTCTCAATACAAAGCACCAATCCCTATCCAACAAATCTGGGTAAAAAAACACCTGGTTGCATTGTTTGGGGAAAACACAGGGCTCCTTAGCTTCATCCCACATCTTTCTAGAGTTGATACATATCAGCATACTATAGTGATCTTCCTTTACATTATTCTGATCAAAGGCGTCCCACCACTTGCACCTAAAAATAACACATTGGAAAGAAAAGAATTCCACTTCAATGATCTCTTGTATCTTTCCGACGTAGCCTAATGTCCCTCGTACTAGGTTTTGATCACGTTGGCTAGATCAATTAGATTGATCGAAATCGACTTCCACTCCACAATATTGTGTCATGTGTCCATTATCGACATTTTCTGTGCGAAAATGGTGTCCATATGCCCACATAGATGGGAAAAAATGCACCTATAAAAAGTTAAAAAATCATAGTGTCATGTATCTTATAATAACCCAATAGTTAAAATATGAAATATAGATATAATTACATTTGAAAGGTGCATTATTAAGTTTCAAATGTACATATAAATTAAATAGATTATTACCGAGTTGGTGCACCCAATCCCTACGTTTAGTGCATCCTCTTCAGCACGCGGGTAACGACCGGTTGTACCGTATTTCTCTCTGAATTGGTCAGAAACCCAACTGTTGGGGCATATTTTCTTTAAAATGATTGGGATAAGGCACACTTCTACCATTCAACCATATGAATTCTTTCTTGTCACTATCCCATTTCATCCTCTTTTGTTCTTACAATGTGACCCACGGTTGTGTCGCTTCAGAATTGTAAAGAAAGAATTGATTGATTGCTTCAATTTCTACATTCGTTGATGAAATCAAATCGACATATAGTACATATGAGATCAAAATATACATTATATCAAAGTTAAACATGAATATTTACTTTGTGTAAATTTGAAAAATTATAAGTCACTTACTCTTTATAAAGTGCATTTTTCCATTTGTTTGGAGTAGCTCCGCTTCTCTTTTGTCTTCATCCCTTTCATCATCCCAAATCACCGCACCTGGTCTGTTTTTGATCTGCTTGATGTACTCACTGGTATAATAGAAATAATCATACGCGATGTACCCCTCTTCCATAGACCCTTCGGGTTTTTCCCTTTGTCGAACAAAACCTTTCAATTTCTTCATGTACCTCTCTAATAAGAACATACAACGAGAAAAAACCACCCCAACTATTTCAACCTCATCTATTAGGTGGATTACAAGATGAACCTACAAGTCCATGAAACCCGTTGGCAGTTCCTTCTCAAACATACAAACAATCTCAACTATCTCTTGATGTCATCGTGGAATGCTAGCCACATGAATATCCTTTGACATGATCCAACGTATACATGCAGATAATTTAGATGTGGCACGTCTTAAGTCTTGGGGGAATTCATGTTTCACATACCCACACACGAACAAAGGATAATGACACTATAAAGTTATAAACACGCACAATAATATAAAAAATTAGTTATGTTTTATGATCTGTTCATGGGATAAAACTGATTAATATAACAAATAATAAAATCATGCTTTTGACATTATTATACGTACTCTTATAAGATTCAAATGGTCATGCGATTTCAACCTCGACAAATGGTCATCCACGGTGAAGTAGCGTCGTAGTGAAGACCCGTATGATTATGGCACCCTCACACCCATTGTAACTTCCTTAGCCAAAGAAAGATCATATTTTTTAAAAATCCATGGGACATCACCTTATTTGAAATACCTTGAATTAGAGTGACCAACGCCTACCTCTGATCCTGTACTTTCTAATCGTTTTCGCCAATGTTTCTTTTTAGTTTTTGAAGTAATAATATCTTTCCTAATAGCCAATGTGTCACTTTTTTTTGAAGATATGTGCCTCCATAAAGAAGATGAAACATTTTTAAATATATGCAAGGGATATAATAAGTGGGTAATCTTAAGATGCTCCCAATATGGGAGGTTATAAATGATAGATTTCCTTTTCATCCCAATGAGAAATTTCTCAGCATAGGTGTCAAATAATTCTGGATCATCGAACATAGGCTCCCCATTTGAATCGAACATTTCTATGAACTCCTTCTCCTTCTCTATCTCATATGCTTGAAGCCATTCAGCTGGTGTCATTATTGGAGGCCTTTGGGTTCTCCCTCATTTACCACTGAAAGCGGATGTTTCTCTTCTGTGAGGGTGTTCTTTTGGGAGGAATACCTTGGAGCAGTCATACAGTGGCTTTCATAGGTCGTTGGACCATCTATATTTCAGAGAAGGCCCACAACATTTACATCCAAAATACCCTTTTGTTACAAGACCTGCGAGATTATTGTATACAATTTATATGCATGGCATGTTAAATAATATCATGAATATCAGAACAATTAAAACGAATTAAATAAATAATATGAGAAAGAATATTGTTACGTATATAAACAAATCAATAAACATGTAATTTACCAAAGAAAAATCCTAAGCCTAGATAATAATATGTCGTGTAAGCACATATGCCATACAATGTAAAAATCCTCTCTGCTGCGATGGGTCTTGATACATCAGATACATTTATCCCATCCCATAATTCCTTCAATTCATCTACCAGTGGTTGTAAGTAGACATCCATATTCTTCACTTGACTTCTACCAGGGACTATGAGAGCCAACATAAGATGTTCATTCCTCACATTCAACCATGGGGGGATATTGTTATTGATCACTACTATAGGCCAAACAGAATAGTTGGTGTTCTTGAGGATATATTGGTTGACACCATCCATGGCTATGCTAAGTTATAGACTTCGTACTTCATCCTTGAATTTTTCAGGCAATGTATCCTCTATATGCATCATGGCTATTGAATCTGTTGGGATTCACATAACTCCCAACTCACTTCTGTGTTTGGAATGACATCCCTGCAACATAGCTAATTCTTTGCAACGAAAGAGCCTTTGAATCCTTGGGATTATAGGCATGTGCCTCAATATATTAAAAGGAGGACCACGTGATTTACCCTTCTTTTTTTATTTATCATACATGTCATGCCCACATTTTGGACATATCTCTTTGTTTGCATATTCTCCTCTATATAGAATACAATCATTTAGACATGCATGATATGATTTGTACTCAACACCCAACATTTTCAACAATTTCTTTGCCTCTTCATAGCTACTGAGCAAGACATTATCACTCGGAAGAACCTTATCTTTTAATAACCTGTATTTGGTGATCATGGACAATATTAAATGTACATTACTGCCGATATAATTATTAACGTTCATAAAATTGACCATTTGTAATGTTCGTTGTGTGATTATATTTCTCAAAATGATATAAGGGAGGACTTTATGGTAACTTACCTCAAAATTCCGAGAAACATACATTCGACAAGCCAAACTTTTCTTTCAAGTTGTACAGTAACGTCATTGTCCCCAACTGGGTAGACTTTGAATGACCACTAAGTCCAAAGAGAGGGGTGGTGGAAGCAAATTTAAGGCTTTCGAAAAAGGTGTTTGCGATATGAGCATCATCCCCTAGTTGATCATCATTTTGGAATGAATCTAACAACATTGTATCTGTGGCAGTTGTATCCCTTAAGCAATCATCCATACCAACCTCTATTTGATTGACTCCATTTCCAGCTTGTGAAGAACTATTATTGCTATAGTCATTCCTAGTTGGTGAATTTGGATGTAGTGGGAATTGAATAGGTGATTGATTCAACCATTCTTGGTATCGTTCCTCTCCGATTTTTTCTCTTGATTCAGCCTTCTCTCGATTTGAAATTTTCGTGGGGTGCAATGGAAGATGGTAGGTAAGTCACTCATCATCACTAGAATCCTAATAATTTCAAAAAATATATTTGAGCATGATTAGTACAAAATATATGATATCAATTAGTAAGCACATTGACAATATTGCATGATTAATTGGTTTGAAGTTGAAATAATTACATTAATTAATATACCAAACAATTATTATTACCATCATTGTCCCAAGATTGTGGCTAGAATATGAAATATTGTTACAATTAGCAGGGTGAAGTGCTTGTCCATTTTCATCTACCAAATGTGCCTTGCGGTATGCTGCTCCTGATAAGAGCTTCCAACGTTTTGGAGTTGTTTGAATATTTTTTGCATCTGAACTCGATTCTAAATCTTCATGAACCTGCAAATTGTATACATTATAAATTTTATTAAGCTGATTGACATGGATAAAAAACATAAATTCAATTAGATAATGAAAATAAAAATAAAAATCTGAAGTAAATATTACGTCTCGAGATGGATAGGGAGAACTCCGCAATGAAATTTAAGAAATGTTATGGAACGAGCTGGATTTTGAAGAATTTTCCATTCGATATAATTATGATATTTTCTCATTGCATTTGAACAAAATCAACAATAAATTTTGGTGTACACACCTAAAAGTAATTTTGGTGCCTTAAAAATGGACTTATTGTTATCGGTGCTAATGTACAGATAACCACATTGGTGTATTTTAGTTATTGCACACCAGTGCGGTGTTATTAATTGACACACCGGTGCGGTGTTATTAATTGACACACCGGTGCGGAGTAGCAGCAAATTAAAAAAGCGCAACTTTATATTTTTAAAGTGAAAAAGGTAAATTGAAAAATGGGCGACAAAATATTTACGAAAATCTAATTTCATAAAACAATTCTTTAAATAGTAAACACTTTTCATTATTTCACTATTTTTGCAAAAAAATTTAGGGAGAGATTTGCACAAGACATGCCTGGATGAAGAGAGCACGAAAGCACTGTGGAGCAGTGAAATAATTTCAAACAAAACTATTCAGACAATCAGAATTCTAAACCTATGGTGATTCAAACCCTGTGGCATAGAATTTCAAACCATCTGGTCATTAAATTTCATTGTTTTTAAACATTTTTTGTAGTATTTTTTACGCAATAAATAAAAACTTTAAATTTGTTGTTCATTTAAAAAAAACAAAAAAAAATCCATTTTACCCTAAACCCTTGATTATTTTTGTTTATGCCCTTGCTTCTTCTTGTTTCTATGATTTCAGAATTAGGGCTTTTCATTTTAGATTTATAGGGTTTGTATTGCTATATATATATAGGCCTATGACATCTAACCCACGAGACAACTTGCATAGTCGGATCCCAATCCATGTCGGCCCTTGCATAAATTAAAAAAAAAAAAATAAAAATATTTAATCGGTGCACCCTGTGTAAACGAGCACACTGGTGTGTTGTTTTATCACAGGGCACCGTGCACATACTATTTCATAAAAAAAACTTTAAAAACATATATTTTTTAAAATCCGTGCGCCATATGTAAAATAGGACACCAGTGTGCTATTTCATTATAACGCACCGCGCACCTACTATTTGACAAAAAAACATTTATTTATTTATTTTATGTCTGTGTTAATTGGTGCACCATTTAAAATATAACACACTCGGTCTCCTTGTTGACAGAGAGCATCGTACGGTGGTCCCCTGTTTGCGCGGTGCATTTATAAGAAGATGTTGCATCGCCTCCTCCAAGACATCATATGCTACAAAACTAACACTAGAGGATTTGTATTAATTTGTTTGTGTTAATCGGTGTGTTGGTTAACATATAATGAACCAATTCTCCTTGTTGATATAGAGCACAGTACGATGTTTCTACTGTTTTGGCGGTGCGTTTATAAGAACAGTCTGCACCGACGTCGATGCGTACCTAATGAAAGGCACACCGGTTTCTTGATTTTATTTTTTTTACCTGAAAAATTTATGATTTATTTATAAAATATATTAATGAATGGTATGGTACAAGTTTCATATTGATTAAAAAATGGTTGACAAGAGATCAAGTAACAAAAACGCTTATAGCACATCAAGAAAAGCAAAAAAGGCAAGTTCTTTGTAAATTCTTTACAGAAAATATTATTTTTGAACTATATGTAAGTTTAACTAATATGTATTGTTTACAATGTATCATGCAGAGCCACAAAATGACGAAGCTCGATAAGATTATTTCTGATCGAGGACCAAAACAACGTAAAATCTTGATGGAAAAATTGCAAAAGGATGAACCAGGTGAATGAAAAAATACTATCGATCCAATATGAGTTTCCTTTTTTTTTTTTTTCATTAATAATATAATTAAAATTAGTACATAACTTGTTTCAAACAATATATTAATTGAGATATGTTTAATGTTCTACAGGGACCAATAACTCAGAAAAGGAATGTTGTTCTAAGAAAAGAAAAAAAAATAAAACATGCAAATGAAAATGAATTTCTCCTTAGCTCATCTGGAGTGGTGCTGGAGGTTAACGAAAGGGGGAAATTTTTTTACAAAACTTTGAAGGATCTAGTGAAAAAAATGTATAGACGTTCTTTCCACTTACAATAAAAAAATCAATCCAATGATTCCAAGAACCAAATTTTATCTAAACTACAGGAAGAGTTTTCAGAGAATTGGTCAATGAGACATCTGAGACTTTTAATAGCAAAAACGTACAACAACAAAAAAGGAAGGAATGAAAACGTAATATTCCTTAAATGCTTTTTCTATATATATATATATATATATATAAAGAAATCATTTATAAATATAATTTTTTTTATATTTACTTTTCATATATCAATATAAAAATTAAATAGTTTGTTGTCATGTTACATTTTCAGGAAGATTATGAAAATCTCAAAGGATGAACAAGCTGATATCAGAAATATTCCACTAGGAATTTCGAAAAAGGTGTACAAGGATATGGTTAAAGAAATGGACATAATTGCATCGCACGAGGGGCCATCTCAACAAAAACATGCTTCAAATGTAATATGTACTCATTGAATTTTACGATTAGGAACAATAAATAGACAATTTAGCATTAAATATTAATTTTCAAGTATTTTCTTGCAGAAAAAAAGAAAAGAAAATGGAACCCATTCAGCACATAAAACAGGATGACAAGGAAGAAAAGGGTTTATATCTAAGTTTGTGAGTAATTGTTACTTCCTTATAACAACTTAACTAGATTTTATTTTTGTATATTTTAAGTTTTTTTACAACAATCATCATTGAATGTCTTCAAACAGGTGCTAACATACAAAGAAGAACCATCAGACAAATTGATTGACATTGGGTTAAATATGGGTTGTGAGTATATGTTGGCATATCATAAATTAATTGTGGAATTTGTAAGCATCTATCGATCTTGTTTTCCTTAGCTTCGTCTATAATTAATAGAACAAAAAAAATATTTTATATTAAATATATGATTTGTTATGGGGTATAAAACTTGTAGGAAACAAAATATGGAACTACGCCAACAAATGAAATATTGAAAGATGGCATGAGATTTGGTTTTGAAAGAATGTGTATAGTTCATGAGTCAATTGTTGCTATGGTAGGTCATTTATTTTTTATTTACATTGATGTATATTATTTAATATTGCAATTTTCATTATTCTCACCAATGTATATACATTCATTACAATTTATTTTTATGTTTGTAGATGGAAGGTGAAGAAGAAGAAAACAATCAACATCGTGAAAAAAACATTCCTCAAAATAACCCAAGTCATGGAAGTAGCTGGAGTAGTGACAACAGTCAAGCAAAGAATTATGATCATTATGTTTGGATATCAAAGCAAGGCATTGTATTTTTTGAAATGTTTATCTATGAAATGAGACATTTTTTTTAATGTAATGGACATAGTGTCCCAATTGAAGGACAAAGGGATACCAATAACTGTCCCATTTTGTATGACAAAGAGTGTCTTATTCATATATATATATATATATATATATATATATATATATATATAATAAAATATGTTTTAATTTATTCTATTGTATTCTCCATTGTCGCAGTGAAATGTAGCACCACTGATTAAATATATGGATGATTAAATATTATAATGAAGAGATGTGAAATTTGATGATATGATATAACAAATTAATCCAAACATCACATTCAAATTCACTAATAAAAATTTAATTGATATGAATATTGTTATAAGATATGTGTCAAATTTTGATGAATAAGGAATTTTAAAAAATCACAATAATTGCATTGTCACAGGTCGATGTTTCTAAAAAATACAAAATGAACACCAGTGCATGTTAGCTATCATGCACCAGTGCGTTTCTATGACCTATGGGAACCACACAAATACCAATGCCAATACCAATTATAATTCTTGGTGCGTTTGTGAGATATTGCACATTGGTGCGTTTCTACGATCTATGGGAACCACACAAATACCAATACCAATTAGAATGATCGGTGCATTTGTGTGATAGTGTGCGCCAATGCGTTTGTATAATAATCCGCACAGGTTTGTTTATTCGACCTATGGGAACTGCACAAATCCCAATACCAATTAGAAGGGCCTGGTGCGTTGTATTAGCTAGAGTGTGCCTGGTGTGGTTTTAGACCTTAACGACCCGGTGCATGCACCTTCACCCGACCCGGGGAGACTATCTGGCTAAAATGCATCGAGATAGTTCTAAACGCCTCAGGGCATCCTATATTTTTTTTCATCACGATATTTGGTAGGTTTGCAGTACCGGCGCATTCACTCTAAAACACACTGGTATGTTGACACCTGAGTAGCGCACCGATGAGAAAACATCCGTAACAACCTACGTCTGCCCAGTATTTTTCAGTTGTGTTGAAATTCCGTTAGAATCTCTGCCAAAACTTTCGTTACCAAAAACAGATGTAGATTTGTTTTTTGACAATTTTGTCAATTTTATAACACTAAAAATCGTCGTTGTAACCTCTGCTAGAGGGTCTTTTCCTTGTAGTTCTTAATCATAATTCTTGCTCTATCACTTGATAAAATTCCATATAACCTTCGTCCTAGGGATAAACAACATTTACCTGATGAACCTGTAGGAGGTCTAGGGGTAATCTTGAAGTCAGCCAGACCTTGGAAAACTAGAGGTAGGAAAACTGAGTTATCCAAGGCTCAATTGAAAGCCAAATTAGACACTACAAATGGTAAACAACATTATTTAAAATGGGCGCTTAGAGCAACGTGGTCCCTGATAATTTTTCCCCAATGATTATCTTGTCCTTTATTTTTCGAGGGCTCGCAAGTACCCATAGAAAACTAGCTCTAAAATCACTTGTAAACCAATATAATCATGATATTTTAATGTTCCAATGAACCATGGGAGTGGGCGCCTCTGTATCTACTTCATTAGGGAAAATTTTTCCTGGGTGGTATTTGGTGACTCTGAATGCCAAAGGTAGATCAGGCGGTCTAGCTATTAGCCTTCATGACAATATGATCTAGTTGAAAAAATCCTAGAGTTTGTAGTTGGTTTTAGGAGTGGAGGTTTTAGGAGCCTTTACTCTCATCAACATCTATGATCCGGTTATGGATAGAGTGGGGCTTTGGAACAATTTATTTCTGAGAGATTTCATGTTGAACCACAACCTGGTGGTAGGAGGGGACCTAAATTTTTCTCTTGGAATATCTAAAAACTTGGGTCCTCTAGCTCAAGTCAACCCTCTTGCTGAATTTTTCATAAATAAAATCAGAGAATGTAAGCTCATTGATATAAATCTCATCAAGACTACTCCCACCTAGAGGAATAGGCATGTCGGAGATGCCAGGGTGGCAAAAAAATTGGACCAATTTCTAATCAAGGAGAGATTTGTAAATGGAAAAATAGGACTTAAGCAGTGGGTGGGTTCGGGAGGGGATTCTGACCACTTTCCTATTCTGTTGGAGCACTCTAGTCCTAACAAAAAGCTAGGATCCCCATTCAAATTAAACTCTGGGTGGCTTAAAGACCCTAGTTACATTTCCCTTGTTAAGGACTCTTGAAGACTAAGGGACAGGTCCAATAACCTTTCCTATGCACAATATTTCATGGCTAATCTCAAATCACAAGAAAAAAACAATTTTCTGGCCAAAAGAGAAAATTTTGAAGGAGGAACAAGAACTGAAGAATATTGAGGAGGCTTTGGAAATGATGGAAAGTCCAGAGGTAGATAGTTATGAAAATGAGGAGAAGAGGGAAAGGCTAAAATATATGGAACTCAAAAGGAGGAAGACATTAAATTACCATGAAGAACATTGGAGATTAAAAATTTGAGTGATTTGGCTATCGGCTGGTAATGAAAACATTAAGTTCTTCCAGAACTATGCAAAGGGGAGGAAAAATTCAAATACTATATAGGAAATGAGGATGTCAGAAGGTGATATGGAAAAATATTTCAGGGACCTGGCTTTGCTAGGAAGGGATCACTTCAAAAACCTTTTTAAAGCCTCCGAAGTATCAAAAATTGCTAAAGTAATTCGGGTGGCTTAGCTCTTTCCTTGATATTTTGAGGAGGAATAAAATGAGATACTAATGGCTCCCATTACTAAACCGAATGTGGAACATGTTTTTAAGTCTACGCAAAAGTACAAGAGCCCTGGAGTAGATGGAGAGTTAGTAAATTTCTACCATCATTTCTTTGATCTCATTGGGGAAGATCTAGTGGAGGTGGTGGAGGAATCTAGGGCTAGGGGTGGCATTCATGATCCTTTTAACTCTACCTTCATTGCCTTAATTCCTAAGTAGGATGCTTCGGGATCTTTTGAAGATTTACGACCTATTTCTCTTTGTAATTATATTAAAAAATAATTGCTAAGATTATTTCCATTCGCTTGAAGCCAATCTTATCCTCAAAGATATCTAAAGAACGATTTGGTTTCTTGGATGGCAGAAAAATTCATGAAGCAATTGGGGTGACTCGGGAATACATGCACAACATTAAAATATCAAAAAATAAAGGTATGATTGTTAAGATTGACCTATCAAAGGCTTATGATAGGATCAATTGGATTTACTTATGTCTACTCCTGACACATCTAGGCTTTTGTAATGGTTTCACAAACTGGATAATGGGCTGCATAACTAATGTGTCATTTGTTATTCTTATAAATGGGGTCGCCTCTCGCTTTTTCTCCAATCAGAGAGGACTCGGGAAAGGATTCCCTCTCTCTCCTCTTTTGTTTTTATTTGATGTTGAAGGGCTAAGTCAGCTTCTACTTTTATCCAAGAGGAATGGTGATATAAAAGGTATCGAAGTGTCCAAAAATCTATTTATCTCTCATTTTCTCTTTGTGGGTGACATACTCATTTTCTGCAATGGATCCAAGGAGGAGGTACTTCAGTTGAAAAACTCATTGGATTTATTCCTCAAAGATTCAAGGATGATTATTAATGCTCAAAATTCGTCTATCGCATATGAGGGTCTCTTGGCAGGGGATATTGAAATAATTGTGGTATTGTTTCCCTTCAAAGTGTCCCCATTGGGGGAGAGCCTAAAATACTTGGGCTTTTACATAAAACCAAATTCCTATAAAAATTAGGACGGGTACTAACTACTGGTAAAAATAGAGAAGATACTTAATCATTGAAGCTAAAAATGGTTGTCGAGGGCAGAGAGATTGGTCCTTATTAAATCAGTCCTAGTTTCCATCTCGATTTAGTGGATGGCACTCACTGGGTCCCTAAGGGAATTATATCCAAAGTTAGGAAACTTTGTAGTCGCTTCCTATGGGTTGGGACAAAGGAGGAGAAGGTGTCCTTGGGTTCCTTGGTATAAAATTGTCTGCCCGAAGGAGAGGGGAGGATAGGGGATCAAGGAGCTCCAAATTTTTGCAAAGTATTTGGCTTCTAAATCAGGTTGGAGGATAATTTTGGAAGATAATCTCTGACTACAATGGTAAGGTGCAAATACATTGACCCCACTCCTTTGGAGGATTGGATCCTTAATCCAGTAAAAGATATAGCAAATGTCTTGGTGATTTGGAAAGCCACTATACTTTCTTTCAGTTTGGTGGAAGATGGATTGGCTTGGCATGTGGGTAATGGGGAGAATCTTGCCCTTGGAAGTGATCTGTGGGTGGGGTGTAATGAATCTTCTGCTCTATCCCATGGGATGATTGAGTCCCTTAATTTAAAAAGGATTCATCATTTGTCTCAGATTGCAAAACCCGAGACCACGTCTCTTTGGTCCCAAGGGTGGAAAATGGGGGATGATCTTCAGTTGGAACCTCAGTGGGGTGATGTTTGGATGAATTATATCCAGGAATTGAGGCACACAAATTTTAGAATAAATGATAGGCTGGACTCCCTTCATTGGGTTTTTGCTCCAAATGGTTTTTATGCACCAAAATTTGGATACATATATTTGATGGAGAACAGTGGTAGGGGCTCTCTGGTATGGTGGCATAAGATGTTGTGGAAGTTAAACAATTCCTCCAAGTCCAGAATCTTTTTTTGGTGTGTTTAAAAAAAAATCCCAACTTGGGACAATTTGCAAAAATGGATGAAACAAGGTCCTGGTTGGTGCATCAACTGTAAATCATTGGAGGAGTCCATAAACCACATTTTTTTAAACTATTGTTTTTCCATCAAAGTTTGGGAATACACCCTTTCCCTACTAAATGTTAGGACCAAATTTCATCGTTTTTCAGTTGAGGATGCCTGGAAAAATTAGTGAAATAAGCTCAGTGATGTCAATTACAAAAACATTCCTTTGATTATTACCTGGGGGAATATGGATTGCGAGGAACAAATGCATATTAAAAGATGTGAATTCCATTCCAAATTTGATAGTGGTTGAATGTGTTTCGATTTATGAGCTCATTCCCAAAACTATAGTTGCTTAGAACCCTCACATCATCACTCCTAAATATATTAACACTGATATTCCCTAGGCATATTTTGATGGGGCCTCATATGCACACAATCATTGTGGTTATGGTCTGGTTATTCATTAAATCGAAAGTATAATTCTTAGGGCCTCTGTGGGTATAGGACCTGGGAAAAACAAAATGGTTGAGTTACTTTCTATAAAATTTCTCCTATGTTGGATTATTCACATGGATATTGTGAAGGTCCAAATTTTTAGGGATTCCAAAAATGTTATTAATTGATTCAATGAATCACATAGATGTGTGAATCATGTTTTGATCCCTATCATAGACGAAATAATACTTTTAAAGACGTCATTTTATTTTATATATGTGTGCCATATCTACAGGGAACATAACACTTCTGCATAACTCCTATCTAAGGAGGGTATTCAACAAGATATGGATAGCTGGCGTGTAACTGAAAAAAGGGAGACAAAGTCTGTGTGTTAGACAATAGACCCTTCAACATATAATTTCCATACTCCTCTGGGTTTTTTGTGGAGGAATGTTCTTTTTCTTTTGTTTTTTCTGAATTGGATGGATACACTACCGGGAAGATTCTTTCTTGCTGGTAGTTTTTTTGTACATATGTAAAACTTAAAATCAACTACTTTTTCTCATTATGCCTCTTCCCTGGGGTGGTTGGTACAAACATGTTACAGGGTTTGTTCCTGTATTTTGATGATATCACTTTGTGTCTTTTTGGGACATGAGTATATTTCCTAGGTTGTTTTCTCCTTTCTAGAGAGGCATGTTCTTTACTATATTTTTGTAATATGCTCATGGTTCCTCATGCACACTGGCTTCTTGAGCACTGCAATTAAAACCTGCCTAGTTTATGTTCTAGTATGGAAGTTCTTATCACTTCTGAATGCTTAAATGTATGTGCACTGTAACTTTTTATTTAATTAATAAAGAGTTTGTCTTTTTTCCTTGGAAAAAAATTCTAAATCAAACTCTTTTAAAATAACAATCCATTTCAAGTACTTTATCCCCAACAATTGACAAGTAAGAATATAAATCATAGGGTTGCAATCAGAAACCACTATATTTTTGTGAAGTAATATATAGTGATGAAATCATTGTATAACTTGCATAGCTACCAAAGCCAATTTCTCTACATGTGAGTACTTTATCTCCGTAGTGGTAAGATTTCTACTTAGGTAGTAAATCACATGTTCGTTTCTTTCATTGTATTTCTAGATTAGTACCATAGTAATAGTATTGTCCAAGGAAGCTAAGTACAAAAAATAATCTTGATGATAATCAAGGGGGTGTAACAAGGGTGTGTAAGTCAACACATCATTCAAAGAATTAAAATATTTTTGGGATATGTCATCCCAAATAAACAAAACCCATTTTTTCAATAGTCGGGTAAATCCTTTAGTAAGCTCAACATAATTGGGTACAAAACAACATAAAATGTTTGCCTTCCCTTGCAAACTTTGGAGTTGCAAAAAATTAGAAGGAGTAGGGAAACTGAATATAGCCTAAACATTCAACAAATCAACACATATCCCTTCCTTGGATACGATGAAACCTAGGATTCAACCAGATTCCACACAAAAGACACACTTGTGTGGATTCAAATGGATATTGTAATTCCTTCATCATAAAATTATGGCTCGCAGATGCATAAGATGATCTTTACGTTTCTTAGAGTGAGAAGGTAAGTCATCAAGATAAGGCTGAGAAATATTTTTGATGTCATGAAAGGCATAAGATAAAGATCTTTGGAAAGTTGCAAAAGTGTTTTTAAGACCAAAAGGAAGCTTTCGATAGGAAAAAGTTCCCCATGGATAGATAAAAGTGGTTTTATGTTGATTAGAAGGGAGTGTGTTTATTTGATTATATCTAGAAAATCTATCCATAAATGAGAATATTTTATTTCTGGCGCAGTCATCGACAACCTAGTCAATGAAAGGAGTTCGATACTTGTCCTTAGAAAAAGCTATATTGATATCTCTATAATCAACACACACTCTAATCGTAATTTTTTTTTGGTAATTGTGACAATATTCGACACCCAGAAAGTTAATGGAACAAGATATATAAAACCAGGTTTTAGAAGTTTTACAACTTCAACATTGATAGCAAAAAATTTCCACAGATTTACCAAATGAAATCTTTGTCGAACAAGATTGGAATCTAGATAAGTTTTGATTTCATGGAAAACAATAATTGGGTCGATTCTGGGAATTTCTTCATATGGCCAAGAAAATATGTCTCAAAATTCTTGGAATAGGGCCTTATAAGTTTGAATTTATTCCATAGAACAAGAGGATTCTATGTTAGTGTTCTCAATAATTCCTAGTTTTACTGATATGTTGATTGGAATGGTAGCAGATATGCCCCAAAAAGTTTTGAAATTTCACCCCAAGGGGGCTTATGATTTAATTTCCCCTTGATTAAATTGGAAAAGAAATTATAATTTCATCTCATAACAACTTGTAAGTGTTAACTAAGTGTTGGAGGTCAAACTGGAGGCATGTACAATTCTTCCTGTATTTTAGGGTGGTCCAATTTGTGAAAATTCCATAATGGGAATCCCTACTACAACAACCGATATTATTTCTTCTACTTGCTAATTTTGAATCAAGTTATTCACCGTGTTACACAGTAAACATCGAAATAAATTCTACCGAAACCTTCACAACATAAAAATAATGTGGAAACAAAATACTAAGTAGGAAAGAAATAGACACACATAATGAACACCGTTGTTTTTGGACAATGTCCCTAGAAAAACACAATGCGGGAAAATTGGTGCAGTAGCTGAGGGTTTTAATATTATGCAGTATTTTTCAGAATACAAGTCACTAGATGCCCAAACTGGCTATTTGATACAGAGATACATCTAGACAAAGAAGCAAGAAGATATCACATTGTCACTCGAAAATTTGGCACTGATATGACTGGATATGAGCTATTTGTGTTGTCTCTACGCAAAATCTACGTCTACCCATGTATTTACTGCGTCACTGCAGTTGGGACTGATTCACACCTCCTCCTAATCTCCTACTCACTAGAAACTCGACCCTTTGGCATCCTGATCTCACACCCCCACTTCCGGCGCTAGATATTGATTGTTTCCCAGCATAATTTCAGACTCCTTATGAAGCTCTGCACTGCCTCTGCGTGGAACTATGCCGCCTCTTGGGAATATTCTCTACCTTCTCTATCTTGCACTCTCTGGATCAGGAAAAAAATCCACCATAAAACTATCCCTACCCCTCATTGTAAGAAATAAACTCAATCTCTCTCTGACAATTTTTGTGCTTCTCTCTTCAGAATTCAATCTCTAGCTCTCTCACTCAATGTGTTATCCAAATGCCCATCAAGCTCCTTCTTTTACTCTCTTGTTGACATATCAACGAAAAAGATTAAAACATAGTCAAAAGATAATATTAACTAGGAGTTGATCAATGTCTTTATCTAAAATATTATCATCCGAATTAATTAATACACTTTAATTAATCACATTTCCTAAGTTTATACTTAGGAATACATTAAAAATGATCAATTATTTTAATTAAGCCATCTATTCATGTTTCCTAGCATCTATATAAAAACTTGAGGTTAGAGCACATCCGATGCTACAAAAATTAACACTCCCTCTTAGTGAGGAATGTGCTCAAGTGTTGCAACCTCTTGAAGCTTCACTCTGACTTTTGCACCATCCCAGCTGTGTTTTTGATGTCTTGCTACTGCTTCCCACCAACTACTGTGTAACTATCTATGTTGCATCTGTGCTGCTTCTAACTCTAGATGTTGTTGTCAACTACTGCATCTGTACTGCAACTCTGTTTCTGCTACCACTGCAACATCCGAAACTCCCTCTCATTTGTTGTTGCTGCAACTGGAAGATGTCCATCAACTAAACCAACTATGTTCAAATTGATTCATATGTTGACCAAGTTCTGACTACATATAGCCTGTGCACTGTCACTGAAGCCTCTACGCTGCTGCTGACTCTGAACTGTGCCAACTTCACTGTTGTGAACTCTATTATGCTCTGCTGATCAGTTCCTAACGCTGATAACCACTACTATTGTCACTCTGGCACCTGACTCCACCATATGTCATTGGTCCATCCTGCTACTGCTATTATGGGCTCCTGTAGCAAGGAATTGATCTAAGATATGGACTCCTCAAGGATCATGCCCATCCTATAGCTCTTTGAGGCTACAAAACCATATCACCCCACCTATCTTCTAGAGGTATATGGGAAATCATGTCAAAATTATCCTCCAATATGGATGAAAAATTTTCTATCTATATGGTAGCTTCTTGTTGATCCTGATCCTTCTCCTTGTCCTTTTTCCGAAGAGGACACTGAAAACTTAAGTGGCCCATCTCACCACATCAGAAGCACTTGATCTTGGAAATATCATTCTTTCGCTTGCGCTGCTCCTGTTTCCCCTTTGATGCGAGGGTTGCATTATCCTTTTCCTTATCAATCTTCACCCCATTGTTGTTGCTTCCACTTATGGCGATCTTCACCAAATCACGCCTTGTCTCCTCTTGTTGTAGATCAGCCCAAACTCTCTCCCAATCAGGAAACTTCTGTCTGCCTAGGATACTCTGGAAAAAGACTTGCCACTCCCTGGAAACAATGTTAAGGGCCAGCCATACAAACTCAGTACCCGGAGGTGCTTCTCCCACAACAACTATATGATCCTGGGCATCCTGAAGTTTCGTTAGGAAGGGGTATATGCGCTCCCCCTTATGAATCCTTGTGCATCTCATCTTTACTTCCAAGTACATATTTCATTGCTAGGAAGATCCCTAATATAACATGGCCAATGCATCCCACATTTATTTGGTTTTTCCCTTGCCTGCTATGTGAGATACAACATGATCTCTCACTCCAATGGGGATCAACCTCTTGGACTTCGCCATATCCTTCTTGTAAGCCTTCAATGGATCTAAATCTGCGGAGTCAAATACCACACTATCAATTAAAGTTTTAAGATAATGCTCATCTAGAAGGAAGGAGATCCTTGTCTTCCAGATCACATAGTTAGAGGAACCCTCCAGTCGATCCTCATCTCTCAACCCAGTTGGTGCCATCACACCAAACAAATTTCAAGCTACCTCTTCTCTCCTTTGTGCAGCTGCTGACTGGATCTATTCACTCCCTACTGGAGTAAGTATATTTCTCTTGACTATTGTTGCTCTGTAGTGAGAAATCAAATTCCTTGGCTAGGAATTCTTTGAGGAATAAATTCCCTCAATATGTGCCCTTCTTTCCTCTTGTTACATTTTTCTGTACTAAAAAACTGCATCCTAGGTGAAGATCTTCTCTGCGTTGAAAATGTTATGCTGCTCCCTCTGCCTCTCGAAAGTCTCGATCTCGAAAATATTCTTCTCTGTCGACTCACTTAGAGAAAAAAATTCAATGAAAATTTCCCTCCAAGCTATATAATGCGTAGCCCCTATGGGGTTTCAATCTGCTTCCTAAGCAGTCTTTCGAACTTCCTCTTTTACTCAGCATTGGGCTCTTCTTGCTTCACCTGCGCTTTTGATACCATGTGAAAATTCCACAATGGGAATCCCTACTGTAACAACGATATTATTTCTTCTACTCGTTAATTATGAAGCAAGTTATTTATGGTGTTACACATTAAACATCGAAATAAATTATACTACAACCTTCGCAACATAAAAATATTGCAGAAATAAAATATTGAGAAGGAAAGAAATAGACACACATAATGAACACCATTTATTTGGACAATGTCCATAGAAAAACCTAATGATGTTAACTGGTGTAGCATCTAATGGTTTTAATATTATGCAGTAGTTTTATGAATACAAGTCATTGGATGCCCAAATTGGCTATCTGATACGGAGATAAAACTAGACAAAGAGATAGTGAGAATATCTCACACTATAACTCAAAACTCTGGCACTGATCTGACTGGAGATGAGCTATTTGCAGTGTCTCTGCACAGTCTCTG
This sequence comes from Pinus albicaulis, assembly GCA_034641835.2. NCBI lineage: Eukaryota > Viridiplantae > Streptophyta > Pinopsida > Pinales > Pinaceae > Pinus > Pinus albicaulis. The sequence goes on along the minus strand of CM076582.1, from coordinate 537,321,243 downwards.
CATATTCCCACATAGTTATTGTGTCAATGTTGTTGGGAACGCTTCACACCTCCTCCTAATATCCTTCTTGCTAGAAACTAGACCCTCTGGCCTCTCGGCCTCACATCCCGACTTCCGACACTAGATCTCGATTATTTCCTAGAAGCATTCTGGACTCCCTTTGAAGTTATGTGTTGCCTCAACATAGATCTGCATTTCCTCTATGTGGAACTATGAAACCTCTATATACTTCTCTCTGCCTTCTCTGCCTTGCACTCTTCGAATTAGGAAAAACTTCCACTGAAAAACTATCCATGTCCCTCACTATAAGAAATAAAATCGATTGCTCTCTGGCAACTGCTGCATTGCTATCTTGAGAATTCGATCTCTAGATCTCACTCGACGTGTTCTCCAAATTCCCATCAAGCTTGTTATTATAATATCTCGTTAACATATCAACAACCAAGATTAAAACATAATCAAAGGCTAAGATTAGCTGGGAGTTGATTCGTGTCTTTCTCTAGAAGATTCTCATTTGACTTAATTAATACACTTTAATTAATCACATTTCCTAAGTTTAGACTTAGAAATACATTAAAAATGATTAATTATTTTAATTAAGCCATCTCTAGATGGAATTTCCCAAAACTATTTATGGGTTTTGGAGAATGCATGTGTCCTAGCCTCTCTGCATAATTTTGAGGCTAGAGCACATCTGTTGCTACAAAAATCAACACAATTACAGTTATTTGTGAGTTGTAATTAGTTAACTCAATTAATTGAGTTAAAATTAGTTTAACTATTCTAACTGAGAGATGAGCTAGTGATATGTCTAGTGAATTAAATTTGATTTAATTCACAAGTAGTGATCAATGAGTTAACTTATAATTTGCTATAAATAGTTGTTGTATGTTAGTTCTAAGGAAGGCCAAGTTGAGATTGGGGTTAAAGGGAATATAACTGTTAGTTGTATAATTAGAAAATTGTACAGGTCATGCATGGGGTCATCAGGATTCCTTGAAGGAATTTCACAATCAATTCTTGAGAATTTCCTTATTAATAGGGACATAATTATGGTTTTCAAACTTCTGTGGTTGTTGTTAATTTCAGAATCCATATTATCCACAGTATCATAAAATAATTTTCAATCCAGATTCTAAAATTAGGGACATAATTCCTTCAGGAATGCATAATAAAGGTTGGTTAGATAGAGGCTGAGAATTGGTTAAGTATTTGAATGATTTTTCCTAGATCAGAGTGAGACAGTCAGTAGAGTGCAAAGGTTTATCAGTGAGGGAAATGACATTTTATTTTTTCATGATAGTGACTTTATGAAATATAAATATAGTGGGGTTTTGAGAAGTTTCTTTTCCCATATACATCTTGTGTTGTGCGAATGGTAATTTATTTCTCTTACATATTATGTGATTGTGCGATCGAAATTGGTTTCCACAATTTGTAGAAGTATTCATTATTTTGTTTTAGTACATTAAAATATTAGCTTGAATCCCTTTGGATAATTTCTACATGGCATCAGAGCAAGCATCACAATAGAAGAGAATAACCGAAGTTTGTTTTGAATAGGTACATCAAATTTGAATATTTATTCTTGAGGACCAACAGTAGATCAAGATGTCTTTCAATGACTTGAGACTCAAATATTCCATTGAGGTCAATTCAAATTACATAGAATAGAATAAAACTATGGAGGCAGTGATATACTAAAACAGACTGAAGGCATTGATTGACAATGATATTCCCCAGCCTACAGCAACAGATCCTCAACTTCTTGATGCATGGAAGAAGAATGTAGCAAAGGCGAGAAGGATCTTGATAGAAGGAATTCGAGATCATATTGTCTCGAACCTCCATGGAAAGGAAACTCCATATGATATGTGGAAGGCCTTAACAGATCTATTTAAGAATAGTAGCGACCACGGGAACCTGGCACTAAAAGACAAGCTCAGAAATATGAATATGGAGAAGGGTGACACGATCCAAAAATACTTGAAGAAGTTCACTCAATGTCGAGATGAACTTGGAAGTGTTGGGGTAATAGTTTATTAGGATGATTTGGTGAGCCTAACACTTCTAGGCATTCCAAAGAGCTAGCATAGCTACAAGGACTCTGTGAATGGGAGGGAGAAGCTACTAGAGTGGGATAAATTGTGGTATAACTTGGTACAAGAAGAGATTTGACGAAGCACCAGAGATGAATCCTCGTCAAAGACTGATGATGAGGATAATTGTGCCTTGGGTGGAAAGGAGAAGAAATGGAAGGAGAATGCGTCCCATCCAAAGTTGGAGTCTAGAAAGGCAGGAAAGAAGTGAGACTTGTCAAAGGTAAAATGTTTCAACTGTCACGAGCATGGACATTATGCTACAAATTGTTCGAACAAGAAGACCAACAAGAAGGCCTCAGGAGGAGGAAAAGGTGAAGCACTTGCTTCACAGTTCGAGTTGGATTTCACTATAATTTCATGCATGGTGTCACCAGTGATGGGTTCTATGTGGTACCTAGATAGTGGATCCTCGTTCCATATGACCGACAACAAAGAATTGTTCAATAGCTTGGAGGAGAAGAATCTCCAGAAGCACATCGAGATGGGAGACGATGGGAGGTATAGCTCTACTGGTGTAGGTACAATAAAATTTTAGATGGAGTCAGGTAATATAATCACATTTAAATATGTCAAGTATGTTCCTGGTTTAAATAAGAATTTGGTTTTTGTTGCTATGTTGGAAGACAGTGGATATGATGTGATATTTAGTGAAGGAAAGGCGTTCCTTCATAACAAAGCCAGGGACAAGTGAAAAAGATTGGGATTCGAGTAAATGAACTCTACAAATTGGATGTAGAAGATTGTGTTGCCTTGAGAATGAAAGCAAAGAAGTTGGAGAGCTGAGGCATCGGTGAGTTATGGCACAGGAGATTAGGCCATCTACACCATGGAACTTTGAATATCATGCAACAGATTTCTACAGGACTTCCAAAGGTGCACTTGCACAGAGAGATACATGGAAAGGGTATACATTAGGGAAGTATACCAAATCCACATTTCACGATAAGGAAAGCCTAGCAAAGGCGATCATTGAGAGAGTTTACTCAGTCGTATGTGGACCTTTCTCGATAGTTTCCACAAAAAAACACAGTTATTATGTGATTTTTGTAGATGGTTTTTCATAAAAGTGTTGGATTTTCTTCATGCAAAAGAAATATTAGACGTTCTCCAAGTTTTGTGAGTTCAAATCACTTATCCAGAAAGATAGAGGGAATAAGGTGAAGGCTCTGAGGAGTGACAATGGTGGATAATATGTCTCTAACAAAATTCAAGAAATTTTATGCCTCAGAATGAATTCGAAGGGAATTGATAGCACCTCATAACCCACAACAGAACGAGGTTTTAGAAAGAAAGAACATAAATATTATGGGAGAAGCATGAGCTATGTTCTATGATTAATACCTATTGTTGCATCTGTGGGTGAAAGCATGCAATAAAATAATATTTTTTTCATAATAGAAGTCCTCATCGGATACTTGGGATGAGTACACCAGAGGAATATTTTTTAGGTAAGAAACTAGACGTGTCACATTTTAATTTTTTTGGTTCATTTGTTTATTTCCATGTGACCAAAGATTCCAGGAAGAAGATAGAGCCAAAAACTGAGTTGGGGATATTTTTGGGGTACACTAATACACCTCACAACTATCAGTTGTACATTCTAGCACACAGAATGACAGTGGTCAGAAGAAATGTGAAATTCGATGAAGAAAGGGCCATGTGAAATTCCCTTGAGAGGGAGCCTGAGTTGCATGCAATTGAGGATATCTTGGCTCCAAAATAAGAACCTCAGGATGTGGAGCAGCCACAAGTAAAGGAACAGAGTGTGGAATAACCCACTCATGCAGGGCCATCCACCAGAGATGGAAGGAAGCACACCAGAGAGGCTGACATATTATTGCTAGATGCGAGAGAGAATGTGGGAGCACCCAAATCACATCGCAGGTAGAGAAGTTACCTAGAGAAGTAAAATGGATACAAGGATCTTATGAGAAATCAGTGTAGCAACCATTTTGGGTTGATGCCATGGTTGAGGAGTATGACTTCATTATGAGAAATAGTGCATGGGAAGTTGTCCCAAGACCAAAGGGGGAGTTAGTTATAGGATCCAGGTGGATCTAGAAGGTGAAGAAGGCAGAAAATGGGAGTGTGGAGAAGCACAAGGCCAATTTTGTGGCCAGAGGATTCTCTCAGGTGGAGGGGATCGATTATGATGAGACTTTTGTACCAATTTCAAGGTACTCATAAATCAGATCCATCATTGCACTCTCAATGTAGATGGGATAGAAGATACATTAGATGGATGTAAATGCAACCTTCCTCAATGGGGTGATTGAGGAAGAGGTGTACATTGAGTAGCCAGAAGGTTTTGAAACATTAGACAGAGAATCCCATGTGTGCAGACTTAAGAGAGCACTGTATGGGCTGAAACAAGCACCTCGTGCTTGGTACACCAGGATCAAAAAATATTTCACTGGGTTGGGCTTCACCAATATTTAAGTGGAAGTAAACCTTTATAATATTGTGGTAGATGGTAAGATTTTGATTATTTTACTTTATTTCAGTGATCTGATACTGACAAGTAATGAGAAACTCATCAAGTCTTGCAAAGAATATCTTGCATGAGACTTTCAGATGAAGGACATGGGGCTCTTACACTATTTCCTAGGATTTTAAATATGGAAAACATATGGGGAGCTATTTTTATCTCATGGAAAGTATGCCAACGAGATCCTTAGGAAGTTCCACATAGAGGGAAACAAACCCATGGAGACTCATCTAGCAGGAAACTAGAGGAAGGAGTATGCTACTTTAGAAGAAGTAGTGGATGCTACTATTTACAGGCATCTTGTGGGTTCACTCATGTATTTGGTGAACACAGGACCAGACATATTCTACGTAGTTAAACAAATGAGTCAACCTATGGTTAAGACTACAAAGCTATTTTGGAAGATAGGTAAGCATGTGTTGAGATAACTCAATGGCACTACAGAGTATGGGCTATGGTACAGATGGACAGAGGGAGTGAATCTTCAAGGCTTCACCAATTCATATTGGGCAAGGAGTCGATCCAACAGGAAGAGCACATCAGGGGGCATCTTCAACATAGGATCAATTGTTGGAAATACTGAGAGGGTGGGTGAATCAATATTTCTTTCAATTAGAGCATTAGTTAATATTCAATTATTATCAGTGTTTGTACAATGATAGCAGAAAACAAGAGGAACACAAATGCACACAATTTTTAAGGTGGAAACCCACTCCGGGACAAAAACCACCTAATGATTTTCTAATAATTCTTTTCAACTCCAATTGAAAAATAAAGCTCCAACTTCCTAGAATCTAGAAAATCATTCTTCTCCAGCTCCCACTGGATGGACGCTCCAATGCCTGAGATTCTTTAGTAGTCACTGAATGGATGCACCAACACCCAATGAGCCACAACTCACCCTAGCACCACCCTACCACCCTATAGAAGAATAAAAGAAGAATGGACTCTCGTACTAGAGAAAATGGTCCACTTTACAATGATATAGAATTATGTAGAAGAAGAAGATATACTAGACCATAACCCCAACTTTGACACAACCACTGCCTCTTCAGCCCTTGGCAGATAGACACTAGTACAATTTGTACAATAATGTATTTACGATGACTAAGCACAATGATACCTTTACAATGATTGTATGCAGTGCTGCCCACTTGAAGACTTCATATGATGAACTTCTTGCTATTGTTATGCACCTTGTTTTCTGCTCTTGTCATGCTACTCTTTGCTACACCTTTCTTTGCTTTGCTGCCGTAGAAAGTCTGGTCCTTTGCAACCCTTGACAACACATGATCTAGCTTTTTCTTTCCTTCTAAGAGCTCGATATTTAATCCAGTTTATCTCTGTTATTTCAGATCCTAAATATTTGATTTTTGGTCCTATAGTATTCCTCTGAGTCTTCTTTCCAATGCCACAGGTCTGACCCAATTTGGATTCTCTAAGAGAGAGTTATACCCAATTTCTCACACTGCCCTAATTATGGATTGTTTCAATAGAGCGTACTTGTATAGAATTCCACGTGTCATTGTTTCTTCATTTGTCTCTAAAATTGATAGAGCACAAATTAAAGACTGTGCACTATCTATCATTTTTGACGGCATTCCAATCTGATACTCAGAGAGGAAGTTATGACGAATTTACCAAGGTCACTTCTTTGAGATGAATTTCAGGAGCCTGTAAAAACCCTTACTTCCACAGATCATATCTCCAAAAATATTGCACACCTTGATATGAAATTTTTACAGCCGCTTCCACAGGGTTTCAGCTTCACCTTATAAAAATTTCAGCTTCTAAACCTTCGTAGAAAAAAAGTTAGAGTGAAAATTCCACGATGACCTGTTTCAGATGGCGAAATTCCTTGCCTAAGGAGGAAATGAAGATCACAATTTATATAAATGCTTAAGTTGAGAGGGGCTTCAACAAGTGAACGTGGGAGGGATTTTAGGAGCTTAAAAATATTAATTATTACTTTTCAATGACCCATGCCCCAACCCCACAGTTTTAGCCCACTAACTAGGTACAAAATTCAAACATGAATATCTCTCAAACCGTGAAGAATTACATGGCGTGCCATATATCAATGGAAACATCTCGACAAGTAGAAACCATCAAAAGCATTATTGACCCAGAATATATTAATTTGGTAGGTAAAACTTCTCATTCAATATTGGGTTAGCCCTTGGTGCTGCTTGGGTTGACATCAATGACAACTGCTGATCAACAATCTCCCCCTTTGGCATTGATGGCAACACAAGTACTCCCCTTGCGATCATGATACCTCTTCCTACAACATTCTCTCCCCCTTTGACATCAATGGCAAAGGGTAACTCCCCCTAAAACACAACCATCCTGTGGACCTATACACACTTCCACTCGCGCTAACACACAACCGTCCTGCAAACCTGTACACACTTCCACTCCCCCTTTATATTTTGAAAAAGGAAAATCTAATGAGAACCTGGGAGAATCCCAAGCTTCTGGCGAAGATATTCCAATGCTGGCGAATATTTGATATGTGATTCTTTTGGTGCTGCTTGGAATCTTGCTACTTGTCCAACTGCTTGCATAACATCTGGTCGAGAGGCTATTACATATAGAAGACTACTAATCATAGATCTGTACAACCTTTGATCCACATCCTTAGATGAGTCGTCTATGCTCAATTTGCAACCAAGTAAAGACATCTTGAAATCACTTTGCACCTTTGTAGCAAAATTCTTACTTAGATGATCATCATTGCTACCAATTATTGTATCATCCTCTTTAGCTATTAGACATGCTTTAGTTGCTTCATCCATAACATATATGTCGTTTGGAGCTCAACTTGTTGTAGCCACAATTTCACCATACACGCCTTTCCTGATTTCACATTTCGTGGAGTTGAATAGTATTGTGTGTCCTTGATCACACATTTGTCCAACACTGAGCAGATTGTGATTCATGTTTTCAACTAATAGAACATTCTTGGCTAGAGCATCTTTGCTTCCGAGAGTGACAGTACCTGATCCTATAACATTTGAAGATCCATCATTTCCAAAGGACACAGTTCCATCCTTCTTCTCTTTCAGAGATACAAATTTATTTCTATCTCTAGTCATATGCGTTGAGCAACCGCTATCAACATACCACACATCTTTGTTCTTTTGAGCCTTGAGAGCGAGAGCAAAATTATCATTCTTCTTCTTCTTCCATGTTCGTTCATTCTGTGGCTTCGAAGATTCTTCTGGAGGATTTTCAAGTCTGCAGTCTTTGGCTATGTGTCCAAAGTTTCGACATTTGTAACATTCAATATTATTTCTTAAATGTTCAAATCTATTGATATTTTGCTGAGCCCTGGGAGGTTCATATTTGACAGATCTCCTGGAATTGTATTCGTTCCTAGGGTACGTGCGACATTCTACAACTTTATGACCAAATTTTCCACATGAATAACAGTACCCATAAAAAATATGTTGGTACCTGGATGGAAATTTTCGTCGAGGAATTTTCTTCCAAGGTTGTTCTTGTGAATCTTGTCCAATGAAGTCTTCATGCATGTCAGATCTCATAGGTTCATTATATTTTGTTGTAGAAGGTCCTGCTTCTTCTTCTTTGTAACCGATGTCAGTTTTGTCATTGTAAGATCGTTGATTGTTGATGAGTTCTTCCAATGCCCTTGAGCTGTTGGCATAGTTTTGGATAGTTTTTCCTTTCTTCACTTCCTCATGTAGCGAGACTACTTGGGCTTCTAATTATTCCCTTTCTTGGTTACTTTCTTCCAAATTCTTTTGAAGTGACTCTTCAATGCATTTGTGTTCTTTAACTTCAATTTTGAGACCTTGAACTTGTCCTTCAAGAGTTTTGGAATGGATCTTCTCTGCCTTGAGATATTTTATAAGCTTGATTGCTTCCTCATAAAATTCTTCTATGGTCCATCCTTCTTCTTCGTTATTTGATACCTCTTGCTTATTGTGCTTGGGTTTATTGTGCTTGGCCATAAACAATACTCTCTCATTGGCTTCTTCTTCACTATCATTGTCTTCATCGGATGATGAGCTATCTTCTTTAGAGAGAAAGTTCCTTTTGGATCCTTGCTTGTTGAATTTCTTAAGGCCTTTCTTTCTTTTTGAGTTGCCATTACTTTTGTTTGGACATTTTGCTGTAAAATGCCCAACCTCATTATAGCTGAAACATATCAATGGAAGTTTACCTTTGAATTTTCCTTTACCAATTTGTAGTTTTCTCGTGAAGTAAGCATATTCTTCATCTGAAAGACCTTCTTCATCATCTCCCTTTTCTTCACACTTGCAGGTGCATGTCTTTTCAATTGAAGGTTGTTTATCCTTATTGGTTTTCTTAGATGCAACAAATGCAGTTTCTAGATGCGAAGTACCCTCTTCTTCATCAAGTCTCATTTCATATGCTATGAGAACTCCATGTAATTCCTCTTTGCTGAGTTTGTCCAGATTTGCACTGTATTCTAAGACCGATACCTTTGGGTTGAATCTCCTTGGTAACGTTCTAAGAATCTTCCGTATAATAGTCTTCTCGTCAACTGGCTCTCCCAATCCTTCCAGAGTATTGGTTATTTCATCAACGTATTGGAAGTATGCAGCAATGTTGCAATCTTCTTTCATTCTGAGTTGCTCAAATTTTGCTCTATAGATTTGAAGCTTTGATTCTTTGACATTTGAGTCACCTGCATATATATTCTCAAGCTTGTCCCATACATTTTTGGTAGTTTTGCAACCCAACACCTTATGATAAGCAGATTCAATAAGTCCACTGATAATAATATTCTTTGCTTTTGCATCATTTACCAAATTCTTCTTACCTTGTTCATCCGCAGTTGATGTAAATCCATTTTGAACAGTGTCCCATACTTCGTAAACTTGCGCCAAGAGATAGACCTCCATTCTTCCTTTCCAAAGTGCATAATTATTTTCATTGAATAGAGGTACACCATTCTTGGTATGCTCCATGACCTCCTTCCAGCTGTTAAACTGCTATTGAAGGAACCAAGCTCTAATTCCAATTGTTGGAAATACTGAGAGGGGGGGTGAATCAGTATTTCTTTCAATTAGAGAATTAGTTAATCTTCAATTATTATCAATGTTTGTACAATGATAGTAGCAAACAAGAGGAACACAAATGCACACAATTTTTAAGGTGGAAACCCACTCCGGGACAAAAACCACCTAATGCTTTTCTAATAATTATTTTCAACTCCAATTGAAAATAAAGCTCCAACTTCCTAGAATCTAGAAAATCATTCTTCTCCAGCTCCCACTGGATGGACGCTCCAACACCCGAGATTCTTCAGTAGTCACTGAACGGATGCACCAACACCCAATGAGCTACAACTCACCCTAGCACCACCCTACCACCCTATAGAAGAATAAAATAAGAATGGACTCTCGTACCAGAGAAAATGGTCCACTTTACAATGATGTAGAATGATGTAGAGGAAGAAGATATACTATACCATAACCCCAACTTTGACACAACCACTGCCTCTTCAACCCTTGGCAGATAGACACTAGTACAATTTGTACAATAATGATTTACAATGACTAAGTACAATGATACCTTTACAATGATTGTATGCAGTGCTGCCCACTTGAAGACTTCATATGATGAACCTCTTGCTGTTGTTATGCACCTTGGTTTCTGTTCTTGTCATGCTACTCTCTGCTACACCTTTCTTTGCTTTTCTGCCGTAGAAAGTCTGGTCCTTTGCAACCCTTGACAACACATGATCTAGCTTTTTCTTTCCTTCTAGGAGCTCGATATTAAATCTAGTGTATCTTTATTATTTTAGATCCTCAATATAATATTTTCAGTCCTATAGTAATCCTCTAAGTCTTCTTTCCAATGCCACAGGTTTGAACCAATTTGGATTCTCTAAGAGAGAGTTATACCCAATTTCTCACACTGCCCTAATTATGGACTGTTTCAGTAGAGCGCACTTTTACGGCGTGCCACATGTCACCGTTTCTTCATTTGTCTCTGAAATTGATAGAGAAAAAAGTAAAAACTGTGCACTATCTGTCAAGTTTTACAAAATTCCAATCCGATACTCAGAGAGAGAGTTATGACGAATTTACCAAGGTCACTTCTTTGAGATGAATTTCAGGAGCCTGCAAAAACCCTTACTTCCACAGATCATATCTCCAAAAATATTGTGCAAATTGATCTAAAATTTTTACTACGGCTTCCTCAGGATTTTAGCTTTTCCTGATAACAATTTCAGCTTCTGAGCCTGCGTAGAAAAAAAGTTAGAGCAAAAATTCCACGATGCCCTGTTTCAGATGGCCGAATCCCTTGCCTAAGGAGGAAATGAAGATCACAATATATATGAATGCTTAAGTTGAGAGGGGCTTCAACAAGTGATAGTGGGAGGGATTTTAGGAGCTTAAAAAATATTAATTATGACTTTTCAATGACCCATGCCCCAACCCCATGGGGTTTTAGCCCACTAACTGGGGTACAAACTTCAAACATGAATATCTCTCTAACCGTGAAGAATTACATGGCGTGCCATATATCACCGAAAACATCTTGACAAGTAGAAACCATCAAAAGCATTATTGACCTAGAATATATTAATTTGGTAGGTCAAAATTCTCATTCAATATTGGGTTAGCCCCTGGTGCTGCTTAGGTTGACATCAATGACAACCGCTGATCAACATCAATAATAGTTTCTTGGTACAACAAGAAACATAGATCAGTTGCACTCATTTCAACAGAGGAAAAGTACACGGTGGTCAGTTAGGAAACATGTGAGGCCATCTAGATTAGGAAGATAATTGATTTGTATGAGATCTTAATGAAAATGTGCTTGAGGGTATGCAAATTGCAAGTGTTACAAATGAGTTTTTGTGGGCTTTTATGTTAATTTTTAAACACATAAAGCATGAAAATAAACTCTGAAATATGCAGAAATAATATACAAATACACCATAAAAATAATCAAAACAAAAAAAAAGATGAAGTCCACCCCTCTTGGGCTACGTATCCTTGGTCTAGCTTCCAATGTGATCCAGGTGGATATTGGTGGCCACCCGCCTATTCCACTTGGGGCCCCACCATTGTCTCTTTCATTTTTCAGTTTCGGCACAACTTACTATTTTTAGCAGTTTTTTCAGGCCTCTGAACTCAATTACAATGAGGCATGAGGGCCTATTTATTATTTAGAAACAATGGAAAACCCTAAACATCCAAAACTCTAACCCTAGGAGATGAAGCGCCAAAACTACGGGCCTCGTTTGGGTAAATTGGTGTTTCAATTTCCCGGGGACGTAACTTTGGCATACAATCTCTGTTTGATGCGAACCATACCTCATTAGAAATATCTATCCGAGGACTATAACTTTAGATGTGAGATAAATTGGTCCCAATTTTCCCAAAAAACATCGTTTAGGGCCTCAAAACAACTCCAGAAGTTTAGGACCCGAAAAAACTGCTAAAAATAGTAAGTTGTGCTGAATTGAAAAATGAAAGAGACAATGGTGGGGCCCCAAGTGGAATAGATGGGTGGCCACTAATATCCACCTAGATCAAAATGGCTTGGCCCTCTTTCATTATGCTAAAAAATGGTGATTACATGCATTTACAGTGCTCAAATGGCTTCAAAACATGTCTCGTTAGCTTCAGAATACCCAAAAATTCCTGTCTAACCTCTTTCTGATCCAAAATTGGTCAAAAAATAAAGAAGTTATGAGCCTCCCTAGTTTTTCTGTTAACTGCATCACAAATTCCCCAAAATCTAGACCCGTCCTACAATTTCGCCTTGATTTCAGCTAACCAAGTGACATTTTTCACGCAATTTCGAGCGAAATTGTTAGACACTTAATTTTCCCAATAACACCATAAATCCACATTTTAAACCATAATATATTGGCGCCATATTATTTTTTTTAAATAAAAAAATCGAACGGTTATAAAAAAATTTCGGCGGTTAGAGGCCAGTGAGGTCACATGGGAGCAGTTACGGTTACAGCCTCCACCTCCATCACTGGTTCCATGCCATGGGATATATGCATAACATATGTTTTGGGGGGGGGGGGGTGCGCTAAGCCCTGGCCCCTAACCCAAACCTTCTGCCATAAAACATTTAAATTCATTTCCAATTGGATAGTTTAACAAGAAGCATTGTAGTGCGACTGGTTAGGCGGTGTGTTTTTTGGAGATAGGTTCCGATTTTGACTCCTTGGAGGTGTAGTTTAGACTTAAACCATATTTTGGTGGCCCTCCTGTTGCCACATGGTGCCCTCTGGTTGGGCCATGTGGAAGCATGTGGTTGGCCACCAATCAACCAACCAAATTTAACCAAACCAGAACCAATCAGGTTCGGACAAGTGGCGAGGCCAGATTGGCATAAAAATAATTAAATTTCGACCAACCAGAAGAGGCAACATGGAAAAATTCCATTGGCCCAAAATACAAAGTAACTTGTCATATTTTTTTTTGAAAATTTAACTATTTGGGAAAACGAATAGAATGCATTTCCAAGAGCATATGGTGTCGGTTTTTTGTGAAACAAGTTGCATCGGATTCAAAACGATGAGATCTACGTGGCCGTTCAGGTTCCACGCCATTATGAAATTTTTTATTTTTTAGCATAATTTTGAGCACCTAATCACACCTCCCCATTGGACACTTTTGGACCCCAAAATATCTTTTATTACTGAAAATGTGGATGAGGGTACAACCCCCTCACTAAATACATAATTGTACAACCCAAGGGTATTTATTACTGAACGACCAGAAGGGTACAATCCTGATCTAACAATATTTATCTTCTTGCTAAATACAGAATTCTTCCACTGTTAATCTTTTGCGGAAATTAAACATTCAATTGCAAACACATGAAGCAATTAAAACAATCGCACATAACATAGTTGTTTAATGGGAAAGCCTGAAGCTAAAAACCCCAACTATTATATATTATGTATCATGGAGATCATGTAAAAATATCATAAAAATCTTAGTACATCAAGCTCTCAGCACAATCAATCGTCACACACTAATAAGAAGAAATCTGCAAATCCATGCATCGATTTCCTTCCACCTGATAGCTTGCCTCCACTGCGCAATCCCTGCTGAAGAATAGCTCTGAATGAATTTGAATTACCCTTGCCTTGACTGCACAATCCTCATTGGCAACTCCAATGTGTGTGTTGTGCAATCAATGCATCACTATATTCACAACGGATAGTCCATCTTTCCCTTTCACCTATCTCTCCATTGGGTCTCCACTGGAACTGCCATGCACTGTAGTTAACTGTTGTATTGTTCAGTTGATTAATGAGTTATTATTTGTGAATTAATTAACTAATTAATTCACTCCACTCTCACTAGTGTATCATTCAGTTAGACTAGATACAACTAGCTCAACCGAGTTTAACTCCATTAACTGAGTTAAACTGAATAACAACTCCATGAACTACTCTTCCAACTCTGTCATAACTTTTCCACTTCAGTTCTAACTGAGTCCTCCATGCATGAACCACCAGCAAACCCTAGGAATTGTGTAATTCCTTCAACCCACTAATTTTCCAAATCTGTGCACTGAAATTAAGTGCTCCAAGAGAATAAGTTGTTGTTTATTGTCGGATTATTATTAAGAGCTAATAATAATCGACACTTCTATTTTGAGATCGACGATCTATAAATAGACTTCGCCCAATATTCTAAAAATATAATTTCATCTATTTTTCCAACTTGATCAACCATCCACAAATAGCATCCTGCAACTTCCGAAATATGATCATCATGTCTAAAAATAGACTTGTGCCAAAATAAGCCTGCAGGCCCACTTAGTGAAGGCGACTCTTTTCACTAAGCTCATCATCTTGTTGAATCTCAACACTCCCTCTCAAGAAGATAGGGATTATCCTTCACCCCTATCCTACCTCTATGGTATTCGAATTTGCTCCCGGTGAGCGCCTTCGTTAGAATATCCGCATCCCGATCTTCCGTAGGAATTTATCGAAGCAAAATGATCTTCCGCCCACACAATCTCTAATATGATGATACCGGGATATAAATATGTTTAGATCTATCACAGCCACGGTGACCAATCGAGAGTTTACTGCAATCTCCGATTATCACAATTTATCATTGTAGGATCTAAATGTGAACCGAACAAACCAACCAAGATCTTCCTCATCTCGTATAGCCTCACATGCAAGCCTTGATCATTGCCATGTATTCGCTTCCGCTGAACTATGCCATACCTCGTTTCCTCACAGCCAAGAAACCGCTCGTAGATCCGATACTGGAAAATCCCTCTTGATGTGCTCTTTTCCGTCCGTTGGGCCGCCACCAATCTACATCCGTGAAGCCATGCAACTTCACCTCATTCGTCTATCCTGGCATTAATAAGCCATACTCAGATGTGCCCCTGAGATACCTCAGGACATGCTTGCCTGCCTTCCAAAAGAGCTTGGTAGGCTTAACCATCCCTTGTGAAAGTTGGTTCACAGCATAGCATATGTTCGGTCTTGTACTAACTAAATACATGAGCAAACCCACCAACTGTTGATAAACAGTGGCATCCACTACCTCTGCCGATGTAGCATCCTCTTTCCTCCAATTTCCTAGAAGAGGAGTGTCAATAGTCTTGCAGCCCTGCATGTGAAACTTCTCAAGTATCTCCCGAGAATACTTGCCGTGAGACACAAACAGTTCACCTTCTCGCTTCCATATTTCCAATCCGAGGAAATAATGGAGGCCCAAATCCTTCATCTCAAACTCCTTTGCAAGATTTGTCTTGCATGAGTGTATCAACCGCTCATCACCCATTAGTATTAAATCATCAACATAAATAAAAATGATTAAAAGTTTACCCTCCACCACAATTTGGTACAAGTTTGCATCTGCCTCATTCTTGGTGAAGCCAAGTCAAGTGAAATAGTTGTTGATCCATGTGTACCAAGCACGTGGAGCTTGCTTCATCCCATATAGCGCTCTTTTGAGCCTACACACATCCGACTCGTTGTTGAAGATCTAAAATCCTTCAAGTTGCTCAATGTACACCTCTTCCTCAATGATCCCATTAAGGAACACAGTCTTCACATCCATCTGATGAATGTGCCAACCCATTTATGCTAAGAGAGCAAGGATGGTCCTTATGGAAGAATACCATGTGAAAAGTGCAAAGGTTTCTTCATAATCAATCCCCTTGATCTGTGAGAAGCCCCGAGAAAAAAATATTTCCTTATACTTCTCGACGCTCCCATCAACAGCTTGCTTTACCTTGTATATCCATTTCGAATCTACCACTGATTTACCCACCGGCCTTGGAACAATCTCCCAATCATTGTTTCTGACAATGGAGTCATACTCCTCCACCATGGCATCTACCCATGTGGGCTCCTACATTGCTTCTTCAAAAGAAGATGGATTTGTCAGGATACACTTGCTCATAAGAGCTACGTATCTGCGTAAATTGGACAAAACGTGGACTGCCCCCCCCCCTTCGCGCTGCGATGTAGGGACTCCTACATTTTGTGCCGCATCAAGCTTCAGTCTCTTAGCTTCTGTGGTACGATTTCTGCCTTGTATGATGTTTGGTTCTACATGAGTGGACTCCTCCACTCCATGAATCTCCTCCTGTGGCTGATCCACATCCAGAGGCTCATCTTTGGGAACAAGAAGTTCCTCTTCCGCATGCAAGTGTAGCTCCCTCTCAAGCGACAAATTCATGGCTTTCACCTCATTTAATTTTATATGCCGTCGCATAACAGTCATCCGAATGTTTGGCAAATACACACGATAGTTATGGGGTGTTTCTGTGTACCCCACAAATATCCCAACTTCTGCAGTCGGCTCCAGCTTCTTCCTTGCGTCCCTTGTCACATGAATGTAAACAGGTGAGCCAAAAATCTTCAAATGAGAAATATTGGGCTTCTTACCAGAAAATGCTTCTTCAGGTGTACTCATGCCAAGTACTCTATGAGGACAATGGTTTTGCACATAAACCGCAGTGTTGCATGCTTCCGCCCACAAGTGCATCGGTAGGCCCTAGTCATGCAACATCGCTTGTGCAACACCCACGATCATTCTGTTCTTTCTCTCCGCGACCTCATTCTGCTGTGGGTTATGAGGCGCTATGAGTTCTCTTCGAATTCCTTCTTTGCTACATAAGTCTTTGAATTCGCTCGAGATGTATTCACCACCATTATCGCTCCTTAGAGCTTTCACCTGCTTCCCCGACTCCTTCTCCACCAATGCCTTGAACTCACAGAACTTTGAGAACGTTTCACTCTTCTTCTGCATGAAGAAGATCCAACATATACGAGAATAATCATCAAGAAATATAACATAATACCTATTGTTTTATCGTTGAAGCAACCGAGAAAGGTCCACACACGTCCGTGTGAATTCTTCTGCAGATCGAAGCACTAAGCCCTTCTCATGAAAGGTGGTCTTCAAAACTCACCCACACATCCCTGTAATCGATCTGACTACACAAGAGTACTCTTGGGAATTCTAGTAGAAATCTACCGCAAAATCTTCAAAGTGCCATGGTGAAGATGGCCCAATCTCCTGTGCCATAATTCGCCCTCATCCCGGCTCACCACTTCTTCTAATTTTCCCATCATTGCAGCACAACCATCTACCTCTAGCTTGTAGGGATTCTTAACTCAAATCCATATCCTCTTGGTTTGACCCATTGTTTTCTGTCACAGGGAAGCTTTTCCATCGCTAAAAACAACGTCATAACCTTTTTCTTCCAACATTGCGACTGAGACCAAGTTCTTCTTCAGACCTGGAACATGCATAACATGTTTCAACAGAAATGGATTACCTGAATCCATATCAAAGGTAATGGTCCCAATTCCGGTTGCACTGTATTGACCATCGTCGCCCATCTCTATATGCATCTGGAGGTCCTTCTCCTCCAAGTCATTAAAGAACTCCTTGTCTCCCGTCATATGGAAAGACACACCACTATCAAGATACCACACCGATCCCATTGCGCTTGAAACCAAGCATGTGATCAAAGAGAAATCAAGTTCAAATTGTGAGGCTAAGGCCTCACCTGCTGCAGCTCAAACAACCTTCTTATTATTCTTATTTTGTGGGAAGTTAGTGGCAAAATGCCCATGTTCGTGACAGTGAAAACACTTCACCTTGGACAAATCCTGCTTCTTGCCTTTAGCTTCGGATTTTGAAGGAAATTTGATCCCTTCCTTCTTGCTTTGCAGCTGGGGCGTAATTCTCTTCATCTTCATTATTCGATGAAGAGCCATCCTCGGTACCTCGCCTTATCTACTCCTCGCACAAGATCCGACCAAAGTCGCTCCTATCTCGTAGTTTCTCCGACAGAGTCTTCCGAGCTATGCCAACTCTTCTAAGCCCAAGGAGAGCCAATCTCACCACCCTTCATCATCAACAAGAATCCCCACACTTCCCGCCTATCTCTACAAGGAAAACTTCGTGAGATATTTTCGTAACATCGTCGCCTTCTCCATTTTTATTGACGTTCCTCGAGCTTTCGTCTTTGCTCTCCAACTTCCTCTCGGTCGGGCCGTTTGGAACAAATCTATCAAAGCCTTCCAAATTAAGAATGGAGTGTCCTTCCCGTGAAGGCTAGAAAAAATATGGTCCTTCACACTTTCCAACATAATTCTTCTTGTCTTTGCTATATTCTTTTGCCATGCATCAAGTAATGCAACATCGCTAGATCCTGGCTTAAGAACATCGCTATCGATGAACTCCTTCAGTCCATTATCCTCGAGCACCACCTCCATCCTATCCTTCCAGGCTATGTAATTCGAGCTCCCATCAAGGGCATACTCCAATCTCAACCCATTGAAAGACATTTCAATGTATACTCAACTTCTGCACCAAGAATTTTCTGTAAAAAGTTCGAATTGTCCGTCCAAGACAAACTCACAATTCTTATCACCGCAATCTCAAGAATTAACACAACTTTGATACCATGTAGAAATTATATACAAGATGCATGCATATAACCGTATTCTCCCCGATCTAACAATATTTATCTTCTTTCTAAATACAGAATCCTTCCACTGTTAATCTTTTGCGGAAATTTAAAACTCAGTTGAAAACACATGAAGCAATAAAATCAATCGCACATAACACAGTTGTTTAACGAGAAAGAATGAAGCTAAAAACCCCAACTATCATTTATTATGTATCATGGATATCATGCAACAATCTCATACAAAGCTTAGTACATCAAGCTCTCAGTACAATACAATCGTCACACAC
This sequence comes from Pinus albicaulis, assembly GCA_034641835.2. NCBI lineage: Eukaryota > Viridiplantae > Streptophyta > Pinopsida > Pinales > Pinaceae > Pinus > Pinus albicaulis. The sequence goes on along the minus strand of CM076582.1, from coordinate 537,302,425 downwards.
TATCATGAAGAAATCTGCAAATCCATGCATTGATTTCTGCCACCTCGATAGCCTTCCTCCACCGCGTGCTAATCCCCGCCGAAGAGTAGCTTTGAATGAATTCAAATTACTCTTTTGCCTTGACTACGCAATCCCTCATTGAAACTCCAATGTGTGTTTGGTGCAAACAATGCATCACTAAAGTCCCACCCGATAGTCCATCTTGCCCTTTCACCGTCCCTCCACCGGGTCTCCATTGAATGCCTCATCCATGCACTCGTAGTTAACTTTACATATTGTTCAAATCTCTGATTAATGATTATCATTTGTGAATTAATTAAATAATTAATTCACTCCACTCTCATTATGTATCATTCAGTTTAGACTAGATACAACTAGCTCAACCGAGTGCAACTGAGTTAAACGAGTTAACCGAATAACAACTCCATGAAATACTCTTCCAACTCCTCGTCATAACATTGCCACTTCAAACAACTGAGTCCTCCATGCATGAACCACTAGTAAACCCTAGCAATTGTGTAATTCCTTCAGCCCACTGATTTGACAAATCTGTGCACTGAAATTAAGTGCTCCAAGAGAATAAGTTGTTGTTTATTGTCGAATTATTATTAAGAGCTAATAATAATTGACACTTCTATTTTTAGATCGACGATCTATAAATAGACTTCGCCCAATATTCTAAAAATAGAATTTCATCTATTTTTCCAACTTGACCAACCATCCACAAATATCATCCTGCAACTTTTGAAATATGATCACCATGTCTAAAAATAGACTTGTGCCAAAAATAGCCTGCAGGCCCACTTAGTCAAGGTGACTCTTTTCACTAAGCTCATCATCTTGTTGAATCTCAACATTGCGCACTTTTTCCTTTACGTTGCCTAAAGCTTTTCTAGTCCATTATAGTCTTTTGCATGTATGCTAATTGATAAAAGTGTCTCCTTAAGGCAGCAACAAAATCATTCCAAGAGGTTAATACCTTACCATGTTTCTTCATGTCCTCTTGAGTTTTGGCTTCCCACCAAATAAGAGTTGCACTTTCCAATATTAGTGAAACAAGTTAAATTTTTGTGTCATCATCCTTGATTCTTTGTATCCTTCTATACACTTCAATTTGACGTACCAAATTGTCTAATATTTCAGAATCTACCTCTCCATCATACATAGGCAAATCAAACTTAATGTCAAGCTTCAAAAATGGAGTTTTACCATGAATTTTTGGAGAATGTGGACGTGTTTGTGAAGGCTTGTTGTGGAAGAAGATGATGGTGAAGATGGTGGTAAGGATGGTGGCGAGGAGAATGGTGGTGTCAAAGGTTGTTTTTCGTCATTCCCATTACCTTTGGAGGCTTTTCTCCATCTCCTTATTGTCCTTTTGAGGACTTATCTCCCTTTGGAATATTGGAGCTCTCACCTTGCATCCTTGTGATTCTCTCCTCATAGAGAAATTTCACCATTTTTGTCATATCAAAGAATGATTTCTTGAAGGATTTTTCATCCTCTGACATATTGTCAAGCTCTCCTTCATGTGACATACTTTTTGAAGCTTCAACTACAATTTGAGGAAGAATTTGTGGTGGAGATTTTGGCAAACTTGCTCGCCTTGTCCTTGACCTAACTTGAGGACTTGAAACCACAATATTTCCTTCTCTCTCTTGAGCTTCAACCTTGTAAGCATCACATACACTTGCAAACAATTAAATCCTCAGAGTAGCAAATAAAACCTAAGACCCAATACCAAATTTTATCTATATGAGATCTTGATGAAAATGTGCTTGAGGGTTTGTAAATTGCAAGTGTTACAAATGAGTTTTTTTGAGCTTTTGTGTTAATTTTTAAACACATAAAGCATGAAAATAAAATTTGAAATATGCAGAAAAAACAGAAAAATACACCATAAAATAATCACAACACAACAAATGATGAAGGCATCCACCCCTCCTGGGCTACATCTCCTTTTCCCAACTTCGAATGACATGGCCCTTTTTAATTATGCTCAATAATGGTGATTACATACATTTACAGTGCTCAAATGGATTCAAAATGTGTACCATCAGCGTCAAAATACCCAAAAATTCCTTTCTAGCCTCTTTCTCATCCAAAATTGGTAAAAGCCTGAAGAATTTATGAGCCTCCCTAGTTTTTCTGCAAACCACAACACAAATTCCCCAAAATCCGGATCTTTCCTACAATTTCACCCTGATTTCAACTAACCGAGTGGCATTTTCATGCAATTTCGAGCGAAATGGTCAAACAATAAATTTTCCCAATAATTCCATAAATCTGAATTTTAAACCATAATGTATTAGCGTCATATTATTATTTTTTAATTAAAAAATCGGCCGGTTATGATAATTGTCGGTGGTTAGAGGTCGGTGAGGTCACATGGCAGTTGTTATGGTTATGCCCTCCGTGTCTGCCTCCAGTTCTGTGACGTGAGTTATATGCATAAAAATGCATAAGTTCCCCCTTCCCCAAACTTTCTGCCATAAAAAAATTAAATGTGTTTTCATTTGCATAGTTTAAGAAGAAGCATCGTAGCTCGACTAGTTAGGCGGTGCACTGTTTGGAGATAGGTTCTGGTTTCAACTCCCCGGAGGTGCATTTGGGACTTAAACCATATTTTATTGGTCCCCGTGCTGCCACATGGTGGCCTCCGGTTTAGCCACATGGCAGCATGTGGTTGGCCACCAACAAACCAACCAAATTCAACCAAACCAGAACCAAACAGGTTCAGAAAATTGGCGAGGCCAGATTGTCCTAAAAAAATTGAATTTTTGACCAACTAGAAGAGGCCACGTGGCATACTACCACTGGCCCAAAATACACAATCAACTGTCATTTTTTTTGTATAAAAATATTCTTTAAGAAAACAAACAAAACGTGTTTCCGGGAGCATACATTATCGGTTTTTTCGAAATGAGTTGCACTGGATTCAAAATGACAAGATCTATGTAGTCATACAGGTTCTACACCATTCCGAAAACTTTCATTTTTGACCATAATTTTTAGCACCTGATCAATACCTGTTGGTTTGTTTGGTCTAAAGATGGATTTGATGGTGAGTTATTGTGATAACAGAGTTGCATCAAACTCTCAGTTAATCTATTTTTTCATGACAGGTCCAAGCATATTGATATTCAATATCACCATCTCAAAGATTGTGTGCAGAGGTAGATTATGTCATTAGATTACATTCCCACAGAGGAGCTAGATGAAAACATCATGACAAAGGCACTGGCAAGAAGAAAATTTGATTTCCACAGAGATATGATTGGGGCAGTAGATAATCCCTTTCTTGTTGAGAGGGAATGTTGAAATGGCACCCCAAGGGGGATTCAGATTTAATTTTCCCTTAATTAAATTGGAAGATAAATTGTAATTTGATCTCATAACATCTTGTAAGTTTTAAGTGAAATTCGAGTTGGAGGTCAAAATGAAGGCATGTAGAGTTCTTCCTAGATTTTAGGTGGTCCAGTTACATTTATTTGTGAGTTATAATTAGTTAACTCAATTAATTGAGTTAAAATAAGTTTAACTAGTTCAATATGAGAGATGAGCTAGTGATAGGTCCATTGAATTAAATCTGATTTAATTCACAAGTAGTGATAAATAAGTTAACTGATAATTCTCTATAAATATTTGTTTCATGTCAGTTATAAGGAAGGCTGAGTTGATATTTGGGTTAAAGGGAAGATAACTATGAGTTGTGTAATTAGAAAATTGTGCAGGTCATGCATGAGGTCATCAAGATGCCTTGAAGGAATTGCACAATCAATTCTTGGGAATTTCATTATTAATAGGGACATTATTCCTCCATGAATGCATAAGCAAGGCTGGTTAGACATAGGATGAGAATTGGTTAAGTATTTGACTGATTTTTCCTAGATCAGAGTGATCAAGTCAACATAGTGCAGAGGTTTCTCAATGAGAGAAATAACATTGTATTATTTCATGATATTGACTTTATGCAATATACATATAGTATGGTTTTGAGTAGTTACTTTCCCTAGATACATTTTGTCTTGTGTGATTTATAATTTATTTCTCTTACTTTTTATGTGATTGTTCGATCGAATTTGGTTTCCACGATTTGTATAAGGATTTAGTATTTTGTTTTAGTACATTACATGAACAGTTTGAATCCATTTGGATAATTTCTACACATATTCCTCTTAGAATTTTCTTCGTAAATGGAAACAATATTTTTAGGTTTTGCAACTATCTTAGGTAAAAATTATGAATCAAAATTATTCTCAATAAAACTAATTTTGGTAGAAAATAAGAATGATTATGATTAACATCCCATGATTTTTCATCCATAAGGAAAAAACCATCAAAAGGATCAGGGTTTGATACAAAAATTAATCATGAAGATTGAGAATACTCGTCAATTACTGCATTCACTTGTGTCATCTGGTGGAGGAATTATCACAAAATATTTTCATAAGGGACCAATGCTTTACCTGTAAGAGGAATGTTCCCTGAAGTTGAATAATCGGAAAAATAAAAGGCTAACTGGTCCACAGTAATGATTTTCCCTTGATGAATAAATTGAATTGTGCGAAAAAGTGCTAAGACAATGGAAAACATATCATAAGTCCAACTACGGCCCCATTTGAGGTTATAATCTAATTGAGCAACAAATACTTCAACCTCTACTGTAACCATTTTACCTTCCAATTTTATAGGTAAAGAATTTATAATCCCATAAGGTTTAGACCCTCTCCCATTAAAATCTCTCAAGGTCTATAGTAATTAATTAATTGTTAGAGAGCCCTAAACTTTCCAACAAGAAATAGATTTTATACAAGTTGAGGCTCCTTCGTCTCCAACTATACGAAGAACATTTTTGTCTTTCAGAAAATTTTTGATTTGAAACGCAAGTTGATGCGAAACTTAGGTATGTGATTCTCTATGTCAAAGAATATAAGATTAAAATCTTACGAATCAATTCCACCAATTGTTGATAACTATTCTTTACTCTAAGTTGGACAACTCTGAAGAACTTCGAGTGATGACATAACAGAAGGTGTGTGTACCAAGTATTCCACAATGTTATATTTTTGTGCAACTCTAGTATGCGGATTGAAAGAAGACTTATGAATAACTCCTTTGGGAGGAGGTATATGTTAGTTATTGTAGCATTCATATGGTTTTCTAGTCTCAAAATTGGTCAGATAGGCTAAGAAACACTAGAACTCCAAAACCCATAATTGTTTCTCAAAATTCCACCTAGAAGTAGCTTAATTAAGTTAAATAATTAGTATTTAAATTTCTTCTTAATTCTAACATAGGAAAAATTATTAATTAACAAAAATTAATAGAGAAATGTGATATTTCTCTAGAACTCACACAGTCCAACTAAGAAATGATCTTAGTCATCGATAAGGATTTAAACGTAGTCGTTGGTGATAGAAATAGAGATTATAAGAGGAGGTCAATGGGGTTAATGGAGAACACACCTGGAGGTCAAGTTCCTTGGAAAACATTGAGCTTCCTAGTTGTAGTGATTTAGTTCAGGAGATTTTGAGCTAGAGAGGGGATTCAGCCAGCCATTTTATTGCATGAAACCCGCGAATGATACGTTTGTCAATAACTGGGAGCTAATCCAAGTAGCCAAGCCGTGAGGGGCAGACACAGTGAGTTTAGAGAAATATTTATAGTTCTAGAGAGGCAGTGAGAGGAGGTCGAGTTATTTATCCAAGAGAATATGCAGGGAATACGTATTAGAATCAACCAAGTAGTTCGATTTGGCTGAGGAGAAGATTGTTTCAAGTGCTAAAGGCCGAAAAAAATTCTAGAGGGCATGGACAGTGACTTCTAGCAACAACTATAGGAAGAACAATTGATTCATAAGAAAATTTGGATGAGTGTGAGTTTGTCTTGAGCATTGTCTTCACAGAAGGCTAACACAGGGGTTTGCAGGGACAATTTTATGGGGCTAGTTGGGGCCAGGATTGCTTATGGAGGAGGGTAAAATTCCCTCAATGATTTTTCCAATATTTCTCTCAAACATGATTTCCACTTTCGCATCCATTTTATTGTACTCATAATTTAATTGTTGCATAATAATAAAACCCTTAATTTTTGCACTAGTTTTCCCACATTGGTTTTTCCAGGGAAAATTGTCCAAAAATAAATGTGTCAATTTTTTATTGTGTGTGCTAAAATTTTCTCAGTTTCTAGTTTATTTCCGTAATTTTATTTGTGAAGAAATTGCAGTGCGATTAATTTGTTATTTTTTTGTAAAAAAATAAACTCCATAATTTTATCAGTTAGAATAATTGATTCCAGTTGTTGCATTTCAAGTGAATTTTCACATGGTATTAGAACAAGTTTGAAATATTAGAGGATCATAGACGAAGAGGGATAAATTTGATGCTCAGAGGGAAGAGTAGCACAATTTCTTCAAAATTTGTGCAATGCCTATCCAGGCAGTGAAAATTGTTGGATAGGGGTTCTATTTTGTAATTGTAGAGAGAAAGAAGAGCTCGATTTGTGTAGGCAGTGATTCCAACAGACATAAGTGAGAAACTCAATATTTTTTCGCAGAGAAAACTCTTGATATGGACACAATAATTTTTGTAGAAATTTATAGTAGCATAATCAACATCGGGTGGAAGAGAAATAACACACAAAATTATACTCAGGATATCTTCAGTAAATTCTGTAGAACTCTCCAGTATGGCCATGGACATATTTGATATTAAGGGAGCCTCAAAATTTTCCTCCAGATTAGAGGACAGATTTTCTTACTTAATTAGCTCAAATTCATAGGGAGTCTACTATATAGAAAATGGAGCATCATCTCATATGACCAAAGTTAGAGACTATTTCTCCAACTACAATGAGGAGAAAATGGACTTCCCAATCAAAATGGGAAACATGATAAAATGCACTCCAATTGGGAGAGGTACCATTGATATAGTGATGGAGTCAGGAACAAGCACCAGTGTTACAGATGTATTCCATGTGCTAGGATTGGGTATGAACATGATTTAAGTATCCCAGTTACAGGATAAGGGATACAATGTTGACTTTGTAGGGAAGAAGATGTTCATCAAACACCAAAACTAGAAGAAGGAGAAACAAATTGGGGTATGAAGTAACAAACTATATAGATTTCAGTTTGACTCACAAATGACACTAGTGAGTAGTAGCAGTACCAATGGGAAAGACTTGAATGATTTATGTCACATGAGGATGGGCCATTTACACCATGGATCACTTACAATTCTTTGGGAGACAGTGATAGGTGTTCCAGAATTAGGCACGTAACATGATGATGTGTGCACGGGGTGTGTGCTTGGGAAATCAACTAATGCAACATTCCTAAGGAGAGCAAACAAAGCATAAGGTGTGTACAAATTATGCACTCATAAATTTGTAGTCCTATGTCCACTAGATCTCTAGGAGGGTATGAAAATTACCTTCATTGATGACCGTTCTAGGAAAATCTAGATCTACTTCTTGAAGACCAAGGATGAGGTATTTGATCGCTTCAAGGAATTTAAAGCTCTAGTGGATAATGCGACATGGAAGAAGATGAGGGTACTTCACTCAGATAGTGTGTACACAGATAGTGACTTCATAGGTTTTTGTGCAAAGGAAGGCATCATAAGGGAGTGGAAAACTCGATACAATCCACAACATAATGGGATAACAAAGAAAAAGACTAGGTATATATTTGGGGATGCAAAGGTGATGTTATATGACCAGGATTTTCGCAATTCATTATGGAAAGAGGCATGTAATACCGTTGTGTATATTTGAAACAAGGTTCCTCATAAGGAATTTGGGAATATAACACTAGAAGAAGTCTTCTCAGGGAAGAAGCCAATAGCGAGTCACTTCATAATATTTGGTAGCATCACTTATTGCCATGTACCAAATGAGAAGCACACCAAGTTGGATCAGATTGTAGAGACAATAACCTTTATTGAGTATAGGGAAACCTATAAATAATATAGGATCTATGTTCCTAGTAGTAGGTATAGCATTGTGAGACGGGGCATGAAGTTTATGAAGGATAATTTCTTCAAGAAATCTCGTGAGATGCCAACGAGTGGTTAAATTGAGCCAGTAGAAGCTCCATTGGTCCAGAAAAAGGGTAAACCATAGGGGAAGCCAATGGAGTAATCGATAGGAAAATCACAGGGATCTAGTACAATTACCAATACCATCATATCCTCAGGTGCAGGAGATCCAGTGAGTCCACAACAAATGAAGCAACAATGGCAATATGAGGAGTTGTTTGAGCCTCCTACCACTAGTGTTCAAACCAACAGGTAAGTTCTTCAGACATTGAGAGATGCATAGGAATTCATTTGAGCTCCAAGGATGAACAAGAGAGAACAAAGACATCCGGATAGGTACCAAGTATTGGTGGCACGAGTTGAAGAACCTTCCAGCTATTAAGAGAATACATAACATCAGGTGTGAATAAATGCCATGGTAGAGGAGTACAATTCTATCATGACGAACGATGTTTGGGAGGTGGTGTTGAGGCCTATGGATCGCTCGATGGATATAAGAGATAAAGTATGTTTCATACTTTATCTCTTATACAAGGCCAGGTTTGTGGCAAAGGGGTATGCACATAAAGAATAAATATATTATGAGGATAATTTCACCCCAATTTCCAGATGTACTTATATCCGATCAGTTATATCCCTAACAGCATAGATGGGATGGAAGATTCATCAGATGGAAATTAAGACCATGTTCTTAAATAGGGTGATAGAATAGGTATATATAATATCTAGAGGGCTTCAAGACTCATGAGATGCACACACATGTGTGCAGAATGAAGAAATCACTAAACATGATCAAGCAGGATCCAAGGGCATGGTATGGTCGGATTGAAAGCTACTTGCAGTAGATGGGATTCGTAAAAAACGACGTAGATCCCAACCTTTACTACTTGTTGTAAAGGATGAGCCACTCATCCTAGTGTTGTATGTGGATGAACTCTTCTTGCTAGGGTCATCATGGCTCATATAGGACTATAAAAGAAACCAGGAAGAAGAGTTTGACATGAAGTACTTGGAGTTGATGCATGACTTCTTAGGCTTGGAAGTGTGGCAGAAGAATGGGGATATCTTCCTTGGTCAATGGAGATACATTACAAATTTTTTTGAAGAGGTTTAGAATGTATGATTGTAGACCCATGTTTATGCCCATGATCACAAATTGGAGGAAGATAGATGCATCAAAAGACAAGGATGTTGACTCCACCTTGTATAGACAACTTTTCATTTCTCTTTTATGTAACTGGGCAACACTAATCCAAATATCTTCTCCACAGTCAACACTCCCAATAAATTTATGGTGGAGTCGAAGAGATTGCATTGGATAGTTGCAAGGAAAATTCTGAGGTATTTGTGTGGCACAATCGAGTATGGGTTGAATTATACTCAAAGTAATGATGTCAAATTGTGGATTCACAAATGCAGATTGGGCAGGAAGTTTAGTGGGCAAGAAAATTACTTATGGGTATTGTTTCACCATTAGAACGAGAATGGTTTCTTGGTACAACAAGAATAAAAATTCAATACCATTAAGCTCTTTAGAGGTAGAGTATATAGAATCCAGCACAACTACGTGCAAAGGTATATGGCATCAAAAGCTACTGGTAAGCTTATTTAGGTAGAGGATGGAGGCGACCAATGTCTACTGTGATAATCAAAATTGCATCAAGCTCTCTGAAAATCCAGTGTTCCATGACTGGTCAAAACACATAGATATTTGATGTCATTTCATCTGAGATTGTGTGCAACGTGGAGAATTGTAGATACAACATGTTCCCACAGAAGTTCAGGTTGCAAATATACTGACGAAAGCTTTAGGGAGAGCCAAGTTCGTCTATTTCAGAGAATAGATGGGTATAGTGGAGAACCATTAGAGAAATTTAGAGATCTAAAATGGGCCTCCTAAGAAAAATGTACAACCAAAATAAAATTTATAAGAACCAATAGGAATCAAGATGATGATGTCAACCATGGGGGATGATTCACCATTTTTGGGGTAAAAAGGTTAAAAATAATAATAATAATAATAATAATAATAAAATAATAAAACTACTTTTTAAACTTGTATTTTCAACTTAACTCCCTAAGTTTGACTCAAATTTCTAGTGGGAGTAGATGAAAATTTTGATTCCTTATCCAAGGATCACCCATGTTGCATACTTTTGATGGACCCTACTACACAAAAAATGAGAAATACATGAAAAACACGATTACAACCATGTTTTTCATGTATTTCTCATTTTTCGTGTAGAAAGGTCCATAGAAAGTATGCAACATGGGTACTCCTTGGATAAGGAATCAAATTTTACATCCAATGAGTGTTATTTCTCGAAATTTGAGGAAATCTAGAGGGAGATAAGTTAAAAATATGAGTTGAAAAAGTAGTTTTTTTCCTTTTTCCCTCTAAAATTCGATGATGTAATCTAATATTGTTTTATTATTTCCACTATCATTTTACAATTTCCTTTGAAGGCCAATTTTAGACCTCAAAATTCCCCTATTTCCTTTTTAGTATCAGGGACGGGATTTCAGTTTCAGTAGTTGGAGTAGTAGGATCAGTTTGAGATCAGTTGCAGTGCACTGGCAGAGTTGGAAACAATATAGTAGTGCAGTGTAGTGTCAAAAACAACACAAATGAAATATTAATAGAGTTGCACAGTAGTTATGGGAAGTGGTAGGTAGTCACAAATGTCAGGCATTAGCAACATGTATGGAGGATGTTATGGAGACAGAGTATGGGATAACACCTTCCTTGCTAAGAGGGAACATTAGTTTTTGTAGCATTGGATGGTGTTCCAGTCTCAACATTGGTCAAAGAGGATAAGAAACAATAGGACTTGAAAACCCATAAATAATTTCTAGAAAATACATCTAGAAGCAACTCAATTAAGTTAAGTAATCAGTAATTAATTTTTTTCCTATGTCTAACTTAGGAAAATTGATTAATAAATAACAATTAATTGAGAAAGTTGGGATTTCTTTAGAAATTCACATGGATCAACTCATAAATTATCTCAACCATCAATAAGGATTTAATCATGGTCTTTCGTGATCCAACTAGATATTATAAGAGGAGATCGATGGGGTTGATGGAGGACACACTTGGAGGTCAAGTTCCTTGGCAAAAATCTTCCCAGTTGCAGTGCTTTAGAAGAGGAGAGTTCGAGTAACAGAGGGGATGCAGAGATAGTGAGTCCGAAGGAAGATTTTCGGTTTTGGAGAAGAAGTGAGAAGAGGTTAGGTTATTTCTCTAGGAGACTACGTAGGGAATGTGTAGTAGCCTCAACTAGGTAGTTCAATTTGGCTGAGGAGCATGGCGTTTCAGGTGTCGGAGGCCAGGAAAATTTCAAAAAGTTCTGGTAAGTGAATTCTAACAGCAACTACAAGAAAAATGAATAATTTATAAGTAGTCCTGCAGGAGTGTGATTTTTTCATGCACAAGGTCTATGTAGAATGTTGACATAGGGGTTTGTTAGGGCATTTTTTGTGGCTAGTTGGGGATAGGATTGCTTATGGAGGAGGGTAAAATTCCCTTAGCAATTTTGCTAGTATTTTTCTCAAACAAGATTTCCAGTTTGGAATCCATTTTATTGCACTGAGAATTTCACTAGTACATAATAATAAAACCTTGAATTGTTGCACCATTTTTCCCACATTGGGTTTTTATAGTGACAATTGTCTAAAAATAACTATGTCAAATTTTTATTGTGTTTGTGCTTAAATTTTCTCAGTTTCCATTTTATCTTTTTAGTTTTTATTTGTGAAGAAATTACAGTGTGATTAATTCATTCTTTTTTCGTAACAAAATAAACTGCACAATTTTATCAATTAGAATAATTCATTCTAGTTGTTGCATTTCTGAGCGATTTTTCATAGTCTAATCATTGTTTCAACAATTTTTTTTCAATTTGCAAAGGACCAAAAGGAGGAGGAACTGATGTGGAAGGCTTATCTATAGTGCTTACATACGAAGAACTTACAGGGGTATATTCTTTGGCTCAAGTAGAAACCTTGACTTATCCTTGACACATCAGTGTGTCAGCAAAAGAATTTTGGGAAGAGGATGGTTGATGTTGTGCAACAATTTTAGTTTCCTGAGTAGGAAAAGGAATTGTCAAAATAACAGGTGCAGTAGATGTACCTTTTATAAAATGATTTACTTCTACACGATGCAAACAGTCCTTGGTATAATTTTCTTCATCATAGATAAGACAAGTATATTGTGGTTTATGCTTTTCCTCAAGAGGTTGATTTTTCTATTTATCCTATTGTTGGGCATCTTGGTTTCCTTTACCTTTTCCCTTTTTCTTACTTCCAGGTTTTTGAGACTTACTAATCTTTGTGGATTATACTGCATTAATCTTGGAAGTAATAGAAGTACTATCAGAAGAAGGTGAAATTTAACAACCAGAAGTAGGAATAGACGTCATATTAGAGTAAGCAGAGGATTTACCTTTGGAATACCGACTAAAAAAACCTACTACACCCTCAGTAGCGTGTGATCATGTAGAGGTTAATGGAACTGTGTTTGATGGGAAAGGGGCATTAAAAAAAATTAGTACAACATTTCGGATTGTGAATAAACCAAATATAAGTACTCAACATGATAAATGAATTTCTCTTTAATAACAAATGTGTCTTTAGCAAAGTCTTTTGTTATGTCAGGAAGTAAGTATTTGATAAACCATTAAACTAATAGTTGATTTGGAATGTAAGATTTTACTAATTGACGACGACGTCTCCAATCATGTATATGATTAGAGATGTGAGTAGATTTAGATTTATTTAAAGAGGTTAAAATCTTAGTACCAGTTTCGTATCGAATCAGTAACTGGAAGTGTGTCAAAAAAGGTATTGCTAAGGCATTGAAGTTATGGAAAAATGCACATGGTAAATCAACATACCATTTGGTTGTTGAACCTGTTAGAGTCCTTTGGAAAATAATTAATTGAATAGAATCGTCATTCAAGGAGTTCAACGAATGCCAAAAATGATAATTCATGACATGATTTGATGGGTCTTCACCAAGCTTGCCATCAAAATTTGGGATGTTCCTTGGTAACATAGCATGAATCACTGGCCAAAAAGGACAATCATAAATTGGGTCATTAGTGAGCCAGGGTAAATCTGGTAAATCAAGAGTTGCAATAAAAGGTAACTACTAGTTAAAATATTATTGTGGTTTTTGGTAGTGTTGAGGATAAGGTCCAATTTGTATTGAACTAGATTAACCAAGGTAAATCACACTAGGTTGGACTATAAATGGATATCATTGAAAAGTTTGTCCCTGTAAGGGTTGACCTTGAAAATTTTGATCTTAAAAGGGTTAGCCTTAGAAATGTTTTCCATGGAAAGGTTGGCCTTGAAAAGGCTGAACTGCAAAGGGCTAACCCTAAAAAGGTATTTGAAACTGGCCTGGAATAGGTTGACCCAGATAAGTTTGACCCATATTAAGTTGAAGTGGAATAGGCTGACCTGGAATAGGTTGGCCTAGATAAGGTTGAACTTGATATGGCATTTGGTGCACACCTGGAATAGGTTGACCAGAGGCATCTACGAAGTAGCCTGGACGGTTTGGACTATAGGGATGTGAGGTATGGTTTGAACAGGTTGATAAATAGTTGCTAGAGGCATGGATTGTGTTAGTCATAAGTAATTTTTACCTGTTTAGATGACTAACTGATTATCCCAATATTTCTAGAAACAAATTTCATAAACATTGTGAGTTCTATAAATCTCACTGCCTTCATTATCCTTAAGATAAATTTTCACTATTTTTATCATTTCATCCTATCTAGCTTTGCCTACCAGTCTCAGAATACCCATTAAGATCCCATGTCACCCATTTCATCTATATCTTGTCACCTTTGACCCAAATCCCCTGTTTTTGTTTCACCTAAAAATCCCACTGCTACCTAAACTCACCAATCAATTAGCTTGTTGTGTCCAGCAAACTACTCCTAAACACTGATAGTCTCAAAATATCTCTGTAGACTTTTTAAAAAATCAAGTACATTGGGTTTTAGGTCTTCAATACATTACTTTATCATGAACTCTATCTCACACTTGATAAATCCCAGGTTCTAGGTTTCAGTCCAAAAGGCCAAGTCCGAGAAATCCTCCACTAGGTAACCTAGAGTTTCACAAAGTCATAGGATGGATTTGGTGCCCTACAAACTCTGTTTTTTCCTATATGAAGAAACTGCATTGAAAGAAAGAAAATATTGGTGATCTTGTCTTAAACTCATCAAAGAGATCATTCAAAAGGTATTTGGCCTAAAGCACAAATTTTGTAAGGGGACAGCTGCCCCTTGCTTACATTTCTGCAAAAGATTCAAAAGGTTACAAACCTAGCAAGAGGTAAAGTAATGAGAGGCACCATCACTAGAAAACCACTCACAACCAAGAAGAAAGCAACAAGGTATGGGTTTGATAGAAATCAGGGTTTATGACTGTTTTGATCAAGAAATAAAGCAATATCAAGGTTACAAAGGCAAAGGACACCTCAACCCCTTCAAATGATCATTGAAGACTTTTTAGACTTAAGTAATGAGTTGGATAAATATTTATTTGAGAACTTAGAATACAACATTGTTTTCTTTTTCTAAACATCCCCAAAAACTTAGAAGTTTGGGAAGATGGAAAAAGATGGTCAAATAGTGACAAAGAAGCCTCCTTCATCACAACGGATGGTTTCAAAGGGTTTTCAAACTACCTTCTAGGGTTTGGAAGACAAGCACTAACTCCACTGCATCAAAAGGTAAAATTAGAGGTTTTAAAGAAGATCAAGAAGGGAAGACATGAAAATCAATACTCCTCTACACCAATGGTAGAAAAATGATGAAGAGTATCTGCAAAAAGAGGCAATAAATGTCAGTTCAAGGGTCTTTTTTTCTGAAGAAAAGTTAGAGGCATATTCAAGTGACCTGAGAAATAGATATACCCCTGGTTTACAGTAGAGCAGTGGAACTCCCAACAAAGGCCATCCTTATCAGATGACTATTATGCAAAAGATAGATGAACATGAATGGCACTTTACAAGACTGTCAAAAGTGTTTTTTTACAGGAAAATTGATAAGGATAAGGCAAGCAATGTTTCACATAAAGGTGGCACATCCCAAAAGACCAAACTGTTGTTTATAATTACTGCTAGGGTATTTCTCCCACCAAGAGGTTTTTTCTTCATTACTTAAAGACAAAAACATGACAAAATATCAGACGCAGGGAGAAATTGAAAAAATGATAAGTTTGCTATGTATAGGTGTTAAAATTCATAAAATAGGTTCATTTTCCAAATATAGGAAAAAGGCATAGTCTTGGTTTCTTCAGCAAAGTTATCAATTTGAAAAGAAACTCAAGAGGCCTCCAGCAGTGAAAAGAACAAATTTCCTGTCAAAATACCACCTACAAGACCAAAAATAGTCAAAAGGCACAGTGAGAAAAAGTGAGAAGAAACAAACCTTATAAAGTGGGTTTTTACTTTTGATTTTTATTAAAGGGTTTAAAACAACTCCAGCAAAGCATCTCCCATTCACCATTTGGATTTTTGCAAAAGGAGTGAGGGTTTTTCAAAATTTTTGACAGAGTCCTCGGGTAATTTTTCCAGACGCTGTGCTCCTGTAGCATCTCCCTGTGCAAATTTCCACTACGCGTTGCGCACCTATAGAGAGGCACTGCGCTCCTGCTGTTTTCCCAACGTTCAGTGGTGACCCGAGCCACCTGACCAACACCGTGCTGTGCTCCTACCACAATGTGCAGCCTCTGCATGATTTTCCGTTCAGAGGGTGACCCGAGCCGCCCGACCAACATCGTGCTACGCTCCTGCCACAGCGTGCAGCCTCTGCATGATTTTCTGTTCAGAGGGTGACCCGAGCTGCCTGACCAACACCATGCTGCGCTCCTGCCACAGTTTTCGACCTCTGCACAAAATCACATTCAGGGCCGCCCGACAAGAGTTATGCTGCGCTCCTACCACAGTTTTTAACCTCTACAGGAAAACGCATTCAGAGGGTGACCTGAGCCGCCCGATAAGGTTTTCTGAGCTATTTTTCTACCGTGGAGGCCTTTTGAAGAGGTATTTTAAAAACTTTTCCTACATGTTCATGTTTTTCTAAAGATAAGGTCACAAAGAAAATTTGAAAGTTGTTTTGGAGTAGGCAATAAAATCCTAAAGAAAACACTTGGCCTACACATTGTTGGGCCTTGACCTAATTAGAAAAATTCACCATCTCATTCCCCATTGTCAAATCATTCTTCAAGCAATTCCAATTCTCTTTAAATATTTTGAGGCAGGGGTAAAAAAAAAAATGTCTGAAGAGGAGAATTTTGACATTGATGAGGCAAGTCAAAGGCCTAAAAATTAGCCAAGAAAGGGAGGGATACCAAATAGGTTTGAACCTATAAGCACTAAAGAGCCGATAACCTTTCCTACTATTTTTTCCTATTTTCAAGAATTGGGATACTTCGAATTCTGTAAAAAAGTACAAAAGATCTAGAGTCACCCTCAATTGACCAAGCTCTTTTCCCTAAACCTTCATAATCATCAAGTACACCTAGCCGGGGTAAAATTTGAGTTGACTACCTATGCCATCTCTAGGGCCACTGGAATAGCTTGCATAGGAGAAAGGTGGTTCAAACAAAAGCATCTGGACCTAAGCCACTATCACCCATTCTTGAAACCAAGTTGTCAAGTTGATTGCAAAACCATGTTCCCCTTCTCTCATCTATTGGACAGATATGTTCTCCTAATGAAAATCATTATGACATACTTCACTTGTGAGGGTAGGTTCTCCAGAGTATATTCCTACCACATAAGACTCCTCATGCACTTCACCAAAACCAAGCTACTACATATGCTCTATACCTTTGCAAAAGTATTGAGAAAATGTCTTCCATCATGCAAAAGAGGCCTCCATCCCAACAAATGTCAAGCCTTTTTCATCATTCCCTCATCAAAGTGATCGTCTCACACCAACTAGAACAACAAATAATCCCCTTGGAGGTTTTCATCGCCCATGATGATTTCACAACTCCACATCCCATCCCTCTGCAAAGTCTACCATCATCATCTCAAAATCCTCCTCACACACCTCCATCACCCTCCACTGACCTTGGTTCATCTTCTTCACATGAATCATTTCCTCAAATAGACCTTCCTCATTCACCTTCCCCTAAGAAATCATAAAATGAAGAAATCTGTAAGGAAGAAGATGATGCAAATGAAGAAAGAAGTAAGGAAGAGGATGATAAAAATGAAGAAAGCAGTAAGTAAGATGATGATAAAAATGAAGAAAGCAGTAAGGAAGAAGATGATGCAAATGAAGAAAGTAGTGAAGAAGAAGAAGATGGCAAAGAGGACAAGGGACATGAAGAAAGTAGTGATGGAAAAGAAGAAATAAGTGAGGGAGAGGATGATCAAAATGAAGAAAACAGTCAAGGAGAGGAAGATAGCCACAAAGAGGAAGATAGCCAAGAAGAAAGCAGTGATGGCCAAGAAGAAAGCAGTGAGGGAAAGGATGATAAAAATGAAGAAAGTAGTGAAGAAGAGAAAGATGGAAAAGAGGACAAGGGACATGAAGAAAACAATGATATAAATGAAGAAAACAATGGTGCAAATGAACATAGCAATGATACAAATGAAGAAAGCAGTGAGGGGGAGGATAATGAAAATGAAGAAAATGGTGAAGAAGAGGAAGATGGCAAAGAGGACAAGGAAAATGAAGAAAGCACTGATGGCCAAGAAGAAATTAATGAAGGCAGTGACCAAGCAAAAAGTATTGATGAAGAAGAAAACATAGATGAAAACAGTGAGCCTAGAGACAATCAACACACTAGTGACAGTCTACAAATTAATGACTGTCAACAAACTAGTGACAGTCAAGGAAAAGGAGTAAATAATGGACCAAACAGTGAAGAAGAACTCAACCAAAAGTACAGTATGCATAATGGTAAAGGGACAAATTCTGAAGGTAGAGAACATAGAAAAAGTGCAAATGATACAAGTTATGAAACAGAGAGTGCATGCAAGGGACCATGCCATCCTCCTCATCTCAAATGATTGGCAAAGGTAAAGAAAAAGTAAAAGAGGAGGAAGACAATCATGAAGAGGAGAGAGAATTTGAGCTCATTCACATAGACAGTGATGAGGAAAATGAAACAAGAATTGCAAACTCTCTCCTACAATACATGAATGCACAGATCATGGATTTGGAGGCTGAATTAGGGAGAGATAAGGATGTCATTCATTTCTTACAAATGGATAACAAACAAATGAGTGGCCAGCAGGCCATCTATGAAGCAAAAGTGCTCAAATACCGAAAAGAGGCTCAAAGAGCACAGGTGAAGTTGGAGGAGTACATGGGTGCCTATGAAGAAAATGAAGATGAGGAGGGTTAGTCTAGAAAAGGGCCTAGAACTGTGGGCCTAAGAAAGGCTTCGACACGAGAAATGGAGCAAGAATCAGCCCAAGCGCAAAAGCTTCCCCTCATTGAACTCCTTGCCATGGAAATTGAGCATAATAGGGGATCAAGGCTTGAAAGGGCCAACATACATCTTGAGACCAAACTGGAGAAGGCCAACAGAAATTTGAACTTGCGAAGAAGAATGATTGAGCACTATAAATGAAGAAACCACTTTGCAAGGAAGAAACTCAAAACTACCCAAAATGAGGACCTGGCACCAAAATATGAAAAATACCAAGATAGGCTTGGTATTTTTGGCCAAGCTTCTCTACAGGTCTCCAGGGACCCATGAGGCACCTACCTACCAATTTTGAGAGAAATTGAACAACTTTTTGTTTTTTGTAATTTTTGAGGCTAGGAGCGCAGCACACCCTGTACTTCGATTTTTCCCAGGGCATATTCAAGAGGAGAGGTTTAAATTTTTGGTTTCCCCATCATAATATGAGTATGCTCACCAAATTTCAGCTCAATTGAAGTTGTTTTGACCCCCCAAAAGGGTCAAAAACACTCAAATTTTCACCTTTCTGCCCACTTTTCTGAGCACGTGCTGTGCTCTTGGTAGTCTTGTAATTTTCACTTTGTGAGCAACTTTCAGAGGTTATATTGAAGAAATTAAGGTATATCTGGAAATTAGACTTCCATGGCTTTCCAACGAGCCATCACAGAGCCTTTTTCGACATCGGGAAAGCCTCCAAAACACTGCTGCAAAAGGGCCTATTTTTGTGTTGTGCTCCTAGCATAATTTCAGAGTTTGACACAGTGTGCTGCGCTCCTGTGGGTGTCTGGACAAGATGTGTGTTTAGCAAGTTTTCAAAGACATGTTAGGCCTACAAGTCAATTTAATTTCCATTTATATCCGAAAAATATATTTGTTAGATATTTTTGTGCGTAGGATATTTATTTTTGGCCAATAGGCTTATATATACTCTCTTTGGTTTTCCTCTTCCTTGTTTGTTATATAAGGCATGAATATTCATTGTAAATAGTTGGGAACTTGATGTGTTAAGAGCAATACATGGTTTTTGAAAGTTGAATAACTATTTAGTGTTGTGGAGCTTGTGGATGGATTGCCTTGATTGATGGTGATGAAGCCTTGCTTACAGGATCCCTGAGTTTAGTTAATGGTGATGTATCTCTCATATGTTCATGTTTTTTCTTGTTTTCCATATGTCCATCTTTCTATTTTAAAATAGCTCAGAAAAGTATAGGATGAGAAATGTTGCTTGAGGCACCTCAGTCCTGCTGTTAGCTATTGTTTTCATGTTTTCTTCTGCTGGGTTAGCTTAAATAATTCTTCATTGCTCCTTAGGCCCACCTAAGCTTGTCTATTCATTATTGGATTAATATGCTAGTTTATTCATGGTAAGCCCTACTTTTTTAATGCTATCTAAACTCTGTCTTGAAATCTCTCTTTGATGTATTG
This sequence comes from Pinus albicaulis, assembly GCA_034641835.2. Lineage (NCBI taxonomy): Eukaryota > Viridiplantae > Streptophyta > Pinopsida > Pinales > Pinaceae > Pinus > Pinus albicaulis. The sequence goes on along the minus strand of CM076582.1, from coordinate 537,282,509 downwards.
ATTGTTAGGTTAAGTCAAAGAGGTCTTGTTTTGATCTTTCCCTTTGAATATGCTTATCAGTTTTCCTCGAAGTTCTTTATAGTTTAATGAATGATGTTTAGGCATTCCCTCTTCATTTATTTATGCCATCTGTCTCTTATATGTTTTCAAATATTGAAAGTTGAACCATTGAAGTTAGATAAGTTGTCTTGCTTCCGTGTTCTACTGGATTGTTTATCTTGAATGTTTATTTGTTTAAAAGTATTGTCACTAAGTAAATGGTGCACCCTATCTCATGAGTAGTATCTTTTGCTTATCAATATTAAAAACCTCCTTGTTCATAGGTATTTGACAAAGGATTCTTAACTGCCCTTTGCCCTACCTTGGTTCCCAAAATTATTGTCCATTTCACCTCACACATAAACCTAAAAGATCCATTGACTACACTAGATTTTCCCTGTGATGTACCCAGATTTTCTACCAAGATATCAATAACTTCATAGAATCCATTGCCCAATTGATTTGATAACCTCTCTCTCCACCTATCCTACTTAGTCATCTTACCCCCACCCAAAACAAAAAAACAAACCTACACTTAACAACTAGCCTAAAATCAATCACCCAAAGCAAAAAAGTTCACATCCTTCGCATTATAGAGAGAGCCCTCTTTGAGTCCAAGAAGGCTAGGTCCTAGGACTCCAAAGACTGGTCTGATGTTACCCTGTCATTTGGTTTTCCAATCTTCTAAATCACGAGACACTAACAGATTGCATGGGTTTTTGAACCGATATCTGAGGTTGAATAGTCTTTTTTTGTGCATTTTTTACAAGTGTTTGACGTGTAGTTGGAATGTGCTTTTGAAATAATGTTTGAGGTGTACCCGGTTGCTGAACATGGGTCTGACGTGTAGTATGGCCAAATGTTTGGACAGGTTGATAAGAAGACACTTGAGGAGTAAATAGAATAGATTAAATAGAGAGTAAATGAGGTACACCATGTAGAAATTATATACCCATGGATTCAATCCGATCTTGTAATTTACTAAAACAAGATATTGAATCCTTCTACAATATTTGCGTAATATAAAACACGGTCGCTCAATCACATGCAAGTAATAGAAAGAAGTAAATCAATCGCACAACACAAGATATTCTTAGGGAAAGTAACTGCTCAAAACCCCTCTATCTCTATTGTATAATAAGTCAAGGAATCATGAAACAATACAATGATTTCTCACATAGAGAAAATTCTGCACTCTCCTTACTGTCTCACTCTGATCCTGCTCAAAACTGACTAGCAATTCTCAGGAACAATTGACAAACACTTAGTCAATTCTCAACCTATATTAAGCCCAGCATTGCTTACGCAATCCATAGGTAATTAATCCCTATTAAATAGGATAATTAGCCTTCCTTGATTGTGAAATTCATCATGGCCTTATAATGACTTTATAATTGCACCCAAGCAATTTTCTAATAATACTACTGATAGTTATGTTCCCTTTAACCTCTGTCTCAACTGGGTCTTCCTCAAAAATTACATGCATGCATATATTAATAGAAAATAATCAGTTATCTGATTGATCACTAATTGTGAATTAAATCTAATTTAATTCATTGGACCTCTCAGTAATTCATCACTCATTTAGAACTAGTTAAACTGATTTTAACTCAATTAATTTGAGTTAACTTATTACACTCACATCGCACTAGTGCTGCAACTGCACCTAGACCCCCAAAATATTAGGATCACTCTACATGCCTCATCTTATAACCTCAACTCGAATTTCTTGAGCTATCTCAGTCATCATGACTTCGTTAACTGGTACAAGTTGTTATGAGATGAAATTAAAATTTATTGTCCAATTTATTTAAGGGAAAAATAAATTAGACACCCACATTCCTCACAAATGTGTAACTGAATTTCTCACCAATGTGTGACTGAAATTCCACACTAGTGTATGTGTAATTTTTGTCCTTTCTGTTTGACAATTTCAATTTTTCTTGTTGCAAATTTCAACACTCCCTCTCAACAAGAAAGGAATTCAATCTATCTCGATCTTGTACCTTTGGAATGTTCTTCATGCAACACTTCTCGAGTGTTGTTTGCACCTAAAACTTCTAAAACTGAATAGCCTCTGAACAACTGAATCAGTATAATGCATTTTTCATCAAAGTCTTCAGACTGCTGCTAGCTACTGCACCTGTCTATTGGACTCTCTACGCTACTGCTGACATCTGCATCCATGCCCTCTGCACTTATCTGATTTGCAATCTAGTATCTAACATTTGTACCTCTGATTTTTTTCCTCCTGAGATATGATTGCATCTATCCAATCGATCCTTCCTGCTACTATTGTACTTTGGGCTCCTCGTAACCAGGTTCAATCCATGAGACACACCATCTCAATGGACACTGCCCAAATTTCTTCTTGGGATTATATCTGCACATCGCCCCACCTCACACTTGGATTTATAGCTGCATCTACTCCCTCTGCTCATTTGGCTCGAAATTTACCCCTCCTGGAGGTTTCCGTTTGAGTGGACTCTTCCACTTGGTCTCCTCTCTGCCTCTCCAATTGTGGCTGCTCCACAACCTTCTGAGATTTCTTCTGAGGCTGCATGTTAAGAGATAATTGCTACCTCTCAACCACCAAGTCTCTAACCTCTAATTTTATCCTCAAATATTTGCATGTATCTTGTACCTTAAGTGCATGCAGGTTCTCGACTCGCACACATTGTAATTGTCCCACCGTCACAAAATTTTCTAAAAAAAGAGTTGATTTTAAATCGATGATATCTCCCTCATCCAAGCTCCGATTCGACCAATTTTTTTTCTTCAATTTGGGTATTTTTTCGTAAGGAATCCAAATATGTTATTTGTTTTTGAAAAAATTTCACCAAAATTTTCATATATTCTCTACAAAATTTATGCCCAAAAAAATATTGCTTTGATACAATGTAGAAATTATATATAAATTCTATACCAATGGCCCTCAATCTGATTATGTAATTTACTAAAAAAGATATTGAATCCGTCTACAATATTTGCAGAATATAAACATGATCGCTCAATCACATGCAAGTAAGAGAAAGAAGTAAATCAATCGCACCCCACAAGGTATTCCTGGGGAAATCAACTGCTCAAAACCCCTCTATCTATATTGTATAATAATTCAAGGAATCATGAAATAATACAATGCTTTATCACACCAATAAAATCATGCACTCTCCTGACTGTCTCACTTTGATCCTGCTCAAAACTGACTAGCAATTCTCAGGTAAAATTGACAAAAACTTAGTCAATTCTTAGCCTCTTCTAAGCCCAACCTTGCTCACGAAATCCCTAAGTAATTAAGCCCTATTAAATATGATAATTATCCTTCCTTGATTGCGTAATCCACCATGGCCTTATCATGACTTTATAATTGCACCTAGGAAATTTTCTAATAATACAACTGATAGTTATGTTCCCTTTAACCTTTGTCTCAACTGGGTCTTCCTCAGAAATTACATGCATGTAGATATTAATAGAAAATCATCAGTTATCTGATTAATCACTACTTTTAAAGTAAATCTAATTTAACTCACTGGACCTCTCACTAATTAATCACTCAGTTAGAACTAGTCAAATTGATTTTACCTCAATCAATTTGAGTTAACTGATTACACTCACACCACACTAGTGCTACAACTGCACCTAGACCCCCAAAATATTAGGATCACGCTACATGCCTCATCTTAGACCCTCAACTAGAATTTCTTGAGCTAAATAAGTCATCATGACTTAGTTAACTGATACAAGTTGTTATGAGATGAAATTACAATTTATTGTCCAATTTATTTAAGGGAAAAATAAATTAGACACCCACATTCCTCACCATTTTTTAACTGTATTTCTCACCAATGTGTTACTGAAATTCCACACCAGTGTGTGTGCAATTTTTGTCCTTTCTGGTTGCCAACTTCACTGTTTCTTGTTGCAAATTTCAACACACCACCAAAAACAAGGTTCCAGATAGTACCTCCCATTCCTGGGAACGGAGCACCAATCAAGGATTGAGATACAACAGGTTAACTCGAGCCTACCTGAGGTATTTGACGTGGAATCAGATAAGTTCCACCAATATATGGTCTTATTTATGAAGGATATGTTCTTGTAAGAGGTTTCTCTCCTAGCGAAAAATATTATCCATAGGAGAGTTTCCACCCAGAAAAAAAGAAAGATCCAGCTAGGGTCTGTTGAAGTTGACTTTCACTACTAAATAACATATTTAATTGTTGGTCAAATGCCAATGGCACTTCAAGCATGGAGGTTTTTGGAAATTCCATAGTCTAGACAGTATATTTTATATTAACTAATGGTAAACCAAATGATATTCGAGGAGACCAGGTAGAAATATGAGAAGAAGAAAGATCTAATACAACGTCAGAAAATTTTTTACTGAGTGATCGATACCCAACAAGTACTGAGGGTCCACCATAGATAAATGTTTCGGGAGATCCTTTAAACATGGAAGTCATGTTCACTTGACTTGTTCCACTTTCAAGGGTGGATAAATTTTGACTTACTGTGAAGGATTCTATCATGGTTTTTGATCCGCACTTATGCAGGAATGAAATAAAATATAGAAATACACATAAACGCAAAGATGTAGTAGAAATAAGAGTTTATCTCATTAATATCACATAACTAAAATATGCTTACAGAAATAATGGAAATAAACTAGCTAGGGTGTTAGCAACTTATCTCTAAGAAGAGATGCGGTGGCTAAAAGCCTCTAAACAATGTTTCAATGATGCTTGAAGGCCTATTTATAATCGAGAAACAATGGAAAACCCTAAACACCCAAAAACCTAACCCTAGGAGATGAAGCGCCAAAACCATGTGCCCCATTTGGGTAAATTGGTACATCAACTTCTCGGGGACGTAAATTTGACATACGATCTTTGTGTGACACGCACCATACCTTGCTAGAAATATCTATCCGAGGACTACCACTTTTGAGTCAATGATTTTATTCCCAGTTTTCCCAAAAAAAAAACGACTCCGGAAGTTCAGGACCCGAAAAAATGCTAACTAAAAATAGTAAGTTGTGTTACAATTAAGGAAACTGAAAAAATGAAAGAAAAAATGGTGGGGCCCCAAGTGGAATAGGATATTGGCCACCAATATCCACATATATCATTCCTCCCCCCTTAGGAAGCAATGGTCACTATTGCATTGATTTCCTCCATGAGATGAGGAAACTTCTGCTGAACTTGGTCCTTGGTGAGCCACTTGCCTTGTTGCAGGAGTTGGCCAGCTTTGACAACCCGATACAATTGGATCTTCTGTTGGCAAGTGTTCTTGATTTGTGTGTCCATGATATAATATGTGGTGGACCATTCCATGTAGTCTGGGTTTAACTTTGCTGGTGTGAGTTTTTCTGCAATGTCAGAGATGTTTAGTAGAGGTGGAAAGTAGGGCCGAAGTCGCTCCACATTGAACACTGGGTGTAGACCAAGGAATGGTGGAATATTGAGCTTGAAGGCATTTTACCATATAGCCTTAGTGATGGTGTATGACCCATATATGAGTGGGCGAAGCTTACGATGGGGTCCAGTGAGGCGCTCCTTCTGCAAATGTAGCCAAACTTTGTTGCCCACCTAGAAGTTTTGTGGCACCCAATGTTGATCATGTCTTTGCTTGTACTTGGAATTGGCTCTGTCCAATATGTCATGAACATGTTGGAGGATGTGCTGAGTGTTCTCAATGAATTTTTTTGCCTTATCAACTTTAGACTAGGCATGAGCCGAATTGGCCTAACTAGTCGAAAATGGCATGGCTATGTCAATGGGACATAGTGGTTGGAATTCCATGCCCACCTAAAAGGGGTTGTGGCTGATTGAGTTATGGAGAACCCTGTTATAGATTTGTTTTACATAGGGGAGGCTCTCATCCCATGTGCGTGGATGCTTTTATTTTTACATGTGCAGAATGTGTATGATCATCCTGTTGACGACCTTTGTGTCACTAGAAAATTTGGCGGAAATTCCAACGGCCAATTCGTCGCTATTACGACACATAGTCGTCGCAAGAGCGAAAGTTCGAGGGTGGAAAAAACGTGGTTTGTCATGCCGTCGCAGTTCCGACGCACTTAAAAAGTGTCGCACTATCGACACTTCTTCCGTCGCTTCCGAACAAGCGTCACTCTTCCGACGTCTCACGAACCGTCGCGCTTCCGACGTTTGTAAACTGTCGCACTTCTGACGAAATGTGGTCCGGCGTTTTGAACATCGCTCTTCTGACGTCTGTAAACGGTCGCAATTCCAACGCAATTTGGTCCGACGTTTTGGACGTCGCTCTTCAGACGTTTGTAAGCTGTCGCAATTCCGACGAAATGTGGTCCGACGTTTTGAACGTTGCTCTTCTGACGTTTGTAAACTGTCGCAATTCTGACGAAATGTGGTCCGACGTTTTGAACGTCGCTCGTACGACGTTTTAATACTGTCGCTCTTCCGACATGTCTGAGTTGTCGCAATTCCGACGCTTACAAGGCGTCGGTATACCGATGGCGGGTTCAATTTAAAAAAAAAAATGAAACTTTAAAAGAGGAAAAACGTTGTTTTGAATATATTATATGAAGTAAAACAATCCATGAAGTCATTACATTTTCACAACTGAAGATTGGAACCCAAATATCCATCCAGAAAAGTGGAAGTCCCACCCCAGATAATGATAGAAAAATACCCCATGTCACATACAGGGACATGATATAAAACCCGGTAACGGTCCACATGGAGATTATCGACAAATCTGAGAAAGCATCCAAATATGCCCGAGGCATCTATAAGAAAGTGAAATAGCAGTATGTAGAATAGTAAAGCAACAGATAGAGTACCGACGTCCATTGTTCCAAATACAAATTAAAATACCCAAAATCCTACAACAGAGAAAAATGCTAATCATGTGAGGAGTGTGATATGTCCAAAATATAAAAAGACCATCAGACCATATCAATAAACCAGCAACATAGACCAACATCGCTAGTTTTGAAGGCAGAGTGATAAACATTAATCATTTTTTTTTCACAAGAGAAAAAACGTTGTTTTGAATATATTATATGAAGTAAAACAATTCATGAAGTCATTACATTTTCACATCTGAAGATTGGAACCCAAATATCCATCCAGAAAAGTGGAAGTCCCACCCCAGACAATGATAGAAAAATACCCCATGTCACATACAGTGACTTGATATAAAACCCAGTAACGGTCCACATGGAGATTATCGACAATCTGAGAAAGCATCCAAATATGCCCGAGGCATCTATAAGAAAGTGAAATAGCAATATGTAGAATAGTAAAGCAACAGATAGAGTACCGATGTCCATTGTTCCAAATACAAATTAAGTACCCAAAATCCTACAACAGAGAAAAACGCTAATCATGTGAGGAGTGTGATATGTCCAAAATATAAAAAGACCATCAGACCATATCAATAAACCAGCAACATAGACCAGCATCACTAGTTTTGAAGGCAGAGTGATAAACAATAATAATTTTTTTTTCACAAGAGAAAAAACGTTGTTTTGAATATATTATATGAAGTAAAACAGTCCATGAAGTCATTAAATTTTCACATCTGAAGATTGGAACCCAAATATCCATCCAGAAAAGTGGAAGTCCCACCCCAGACAGTGATAGAAAAATACCCCATGTCACATATAGGGACTTGATATAAAACCCGGTAACGGTCCACATGGAGATTATCGACAATCTGAGAAAGCATCCAAATATGCCCGAGGCATCTATAAGAAAGTGAAATAGCAGTATGTAGAATAGTAAAGCAACAGATAGAGTACCGACGTCCATTGTTCCAAATACAAATTAAAGTACTCAAAATCCTGCAACAACGAAAAACGTTAATCATGTTAGGAGTGTGATATGTCCAAAATATAAAAAGACCATCAGACCATATCAATAGACCAGCAACATACACCAGCATCGCTAGTTTTGAAGGCAAAGTGATAAACATTAATCATTTTTTTCACAAGAGAAAAAACATTGTTTTGAATATATTATATGAAGTAAAACAGTCCATGAAGTCATTACATTTTCACATCTGAAGATTGGAACCCAAATATCCATCCAGAAAAGTGGAAGTCCCACCCCAGACAATGATAGAAAAATACCCCATGTCACATATAGCGACTTGATATAAAACCCAGTAACGGTCCACATGGAGATTATCGACAATCTGAGAAAGCATCCAAATATGCCCGAGACATCTATAAGAAAGTGAAATAGCAGTATGTAGAATAGTAAAGCAACATATAGAGTACGTACCGACGTCCATTGTTCCAAATACAAATTAAAGTACCCAAAATCCTTGAACAGATAAAAACGCTAATCATGTGAGGAGTGTGATATGTCCAAAATATAAAAAGACCATCAGACCATATCAATAAACCAGCAACATAGACCAGCATCGCTAGTTTTGAAGGCAGAGTGATAAACATTAATCATTTTTTTTTCACAAGAGAAAAAACGTTGTTTTGAATATGTTATATGAAGTAAAACAGTCCATGAAGTCATTAAATTTTCACATCTGAAGATTGGAACCCAAATATCCATCCAGAAAAGTGGAAGTCCCACCCCAGACAATGATAGAAAAATACCCCATGTCACATATAGGGACATGATATAAAACCCAGTAACGGTCCACATGGAGATTATCGACAATCTGAGAAAGCATCCAAATATGCCCGAGGCATCTATAAGAAAGTGAAATAGCAGTATGTAGAACGGTAAAGCAACAGATAGAGTACCGACGTCCATTGTTCCAAATACAAATTAAAGTACCCAAAATCCTTGAACAGATCAAGAAAAACGCTAATCTGAGAATTCTAAGTAAATTTAATCTATTAACATTGCGAATAAAATTACACCGAAGTCAAAAACATTGCCTGGCCAGACTCATGGAAAATTTGTCATCAAAAAATCAAAAAATTAAGAAGACTGCCCTCATACGGGGAAACCAGTCTTGAACGTTTAATTTATAGAATTCAAAAATATTACAAAGGTCCAGCACAATAAAATAATCTAAAAGCAGCCCAATTAAGTGGGCCTGCTAAGCAAGAAAAACAAATTAACCAAACTACTCCTCAAATGGTTCCTCCAAAATTCGGCACCATCCTTCGGAAGGTCCAAGATCGCTAGGTGCTACCTCCACATGCATGCTACGGCTCTCCTCCTAAAGGCCCGAATGCTGGCCGGATTTTTCCGAGCTCAGACCCGCCGGACGGGTGCATTCTTCCTCCGTTTGGGCCTCCTCGCGGAAGACCACAGTGACTAAAGCCGTGATTCGCGGGCGGTTGAGAGAGAAATTAAAGGAAAATTGCGCAGTGCGCGTCGTGGGAGAAGGTGAACTAGCGGTGGGGAAGCCAGGAGCAGGGGAATCCATACGGTGGCCAGATGCTACAAGTCGACCCCGCCCACTCCTAGTATTTGGATATCGACCTAAGTAATAATCACTGGACTGGCCGGAAGTCATCTCTGTTGAGGTGCTGGAGGGAGCGCGCCGGGATTGACCTCTAGTGCTCCCCCTGCGGCAACGCATCCTATGACGCACGCGAGGCATGGGGGCAATCTCAGGCGCAGTGGGCACAAGAGACGAAGAAGCAGAATTCCAATTAACAGAGGAAGACAGACAGAGACAGAACCGAGAGAAATGGAAATATGCAGCAAAGTCTAGGCAGAAGTTCCGCTGGCCACTTCTCCTTATCATCACAGTTACCAGGCAGTGTAATCCAGCAACCGGCTTGTCTAAAAAACCATGGCTAAACGCCATTTTGTCGACCCGTCTGCAATGCAATCAAAGGACGCCCGTCATAATTAATCTCTGATCATTAATAATGAGAGCCGAAGGCCGGATCAAATTGGAGCATGCGGAATCGCTAAGAGGAGTGGAGGTCCGATCTTGAACAATGTTAAAAATTAATTAATGCAGATTTGATGTGAAAATTTAATTGAACAGCGTTAAATGTTAATGCGATTGATATGAAATCGCCATATCCATGTCCCATCACCTTAAACGCCATCGAATGCACCCGCAGCCGGGAGCAAGGCAAGTTTTTATTGAGGACACGTGGCAGAAATTGATTGGAGCGGATCTTTGTTTGGGCCGCTCGCGCAGTGGAAATCCGGACCCAAAAAATATTAGGGTGAATTTGATAAGAAATTCGCGTCAGAACTCTCCCTCCGTACGCCAGCCCAACTTCGAACCTGAAAAATATTAGGGCGGAATTCATTTGGTTTTCGCATCACAAAATTGGCCGACGTCAGCAGGCTATTTTGGAACGCAAATTTGGTTTGAATTATGGTTTATCGACGTTTGAAGTCCGGCGGGCTCAACTTAAGAACAATTTTGTTTGATCCCATCTTATAAAATTTGTGTTGGTTTTCTTTGATAATACACATATTTATAATAAATCATGGGAATACCACACTAAACATGTGGAAAAGTTATATAAATTATTGAGAACAATCATTTTTATGTAAAATATCCAAATGTGCTTTTGGGAAATAAGAATTCGAGTATTTGGTTCATATTGTTTTAAAGGAAGGAGTGAAGTTGGAGCCTCAAAAGATGCAAGCTATTACAAAATGACCTATTCCTAAGAAAATCAAGGTTCTTAGAAGATTTTTTAGACTTACATGGTATTATTGATCATTTGTTAAGAATTATGCATGCATTTCAAGTCCACTCACATATCTCTTGAAGAAAATATCATTTATATGGAATGATGAGGCTACTTTGGCATTCTTTCTTTTAATGGATGCCATGTCTTCTACACCAACATCGGTTGCACCTACTTTTGGTAAAACATTCATAGTAGAGTGTGAGGCACTAGGACAAGGAATTTACGTAACATTAACACAATAAGGGATATTATTGGCTTTTAAAAGCAAGGAATTCAAAGAAAATATTTGGTGAAATTCAAGGAATTCACTTTTGTTAATAGGTTTATGTCACACGATGATGCAGGGGCATTATGCACTAGCCATCAATGTAGGAGGTTTTGTCCACATGTCGTGGCTAGGAGGGTTCGAAAACATTTGAGTTGTAGCAGCTAGGTGTCAATACCTCAGCTGACTATATTACTTAGACTAGTTAGAGTTGTAGGAGTCGAATAGTTTCAGTTAGTTGAATTATTATAATTAGACCTTTTGATTTCTAGAACGGTCCTCTCAGAGGAACTGAAGAGCAATATGTTATGTATATAAATTGTAATTCCTCGGATGAATAAAATTAGAGAGGGAAGAGGAGAGTAGAGAGGGGATTTCTGCAATAAACCTCTGTGTGTGAACAATTGTTTCCAGTTAAATGATTTCCAAGCTTAGTTGCCATTGAATTATCTTGAACTGCTAATTGTGAAGAATTTTTTAACTGTGAGGCGATTGGGTACTGATAATTCCATTCTTCTGTCTTTGAATTCCCGTAAATTGTTGGATAACCCTGTGAACTCACCCCACCCGAAGGTGAGGTCTGTGTAGAGAACCGGGGTCGTGAAAACTGTTCAAATATAAAAATCCCGCTTAATAAAGAGACAAAATTGTTGTGCTTTCAGAACCTGACCCGAGGATTGGACATGAGTTAACAAACAAAAGGATAGCAGAACCAGACTTGCACCCGTGGTCAAGCCCTGTACCAAAACCATGAGCGGAATCACAAAAGCGGGTTGCTCATATCGCACCGCTTTTGCGGAGTAGGCGGTATTTCCTATTCGCGAGTGATTCCATAGGGAATGCGACACATGGGGAAGTGACCCCCGGAAAACCACCATTTAACCCGTGCCATCGCACGTTAAAGCCCGACGTTGGAAGCCGAGCGAAATTGCCAAGAGTCGTTGATTTGGAGAAGGGCCATCGGACGATGGTCGCACGTTGAACTTGCCCGGAGGTTAACTAAGGTGTGCAGAGGATAGCCAGGTACGATACGAGTGTTTGATTGGTTATTGATATATATAGGTGGGCCCGGAGTATAATGAAATTGTTTAATTAAACGATTGGCGGATAATTAGCATAAGTCTAGAGCGTGATTGTTGTAAGGCTGGGTGGTGAAATATAGAGCCGAAAGTTCATTACAAGTTATTTATTTAAAAAGAAACGTGGAGTATAAATACAAAGTGTTGAAAGTTAAACATTGGTTATAAGGCCTGGAGATAATATAAAGTCGAGATTATAAATTAAAGTCCAACCATTGTGGATGGTATTTATTTATCAAATTCTACGAATTTGATAAATAAACCCGAAGAAAGAAGAAGTCAATGAAGACCCAGGCTGGAGGAAAAGAACGGGGTAAACCAGGGGAAAATGCTGACAGAGCGATTGTAGACACACCAGCTCCCCTTAGGGGTCCAATTTCAGTTTTGTTGTGTCACACGATGATCTCTCTTCTCTGGCATTTACTTGTATTGAAGATCACTATTCTAGGAATAAGGAGTTATTTTCTCCAAAAATAACCCTAGCCAAACATTGACAATGCATCAAGAATATCTTTCTATGCTTCATAAGCACATTTGTTCTACTTCTAAATCATGTCTTGGAAGTGGTTGTTTTGCTGGAAATTATTCACCAGTTGGTTTCATGCCAAAGCCTTTTTCACATTTTCAGCATCCAATACATGAAAAAGATAATGGTTTAAAACAACATAAATATTTGAAATTTTGCAAGAATTGTCTGGCACACTTTGAATATGAATTTTGAAGTCAAGTGCATGATGTTTTATAGGATCAAGTGTCATTTTGAATACCAAATGTTTCACAAGAAACTTCTCAACATGCTACCCTGCAGTAAGGATTAAATGACAATATTACATCAACTATTTCCATAATAAAAGTGCACCTCGGCCATAAGACTAAACAACTACAAATGTTGTAGATATAACAAGACCACACAATCAAATGTATTCCACAAGGCCAATACTGTATTAAAAATGAAAAGGAGTTTGCAACCAAAAATACCTTAGGAAACTAATTCAATTAGATACACCAAACCATCAGCAAAAAGGAAAACCAGCCTACTCAAAAGGCAAGTGTTTACCTCCTTTGACAAAATTTTGAGTTCCAAAACAAGGGCCTTTATTGTCTTGTCAATGCCCCTAGTAATTTGAACGGGGTTTTCACCTGCTACAAAAACCTAAACAAAAAGGTTTCATTTCAAATTATTTTCCACAAATTTAAGATACAACCATTGTCAGTTTTGTATTTCCTAACAAGCTCATAAATTTTGACAAAAGAACCAAAATTTTTTAATACCTGATAGCAATTTTTTCACTCAAAAACTATCTTAGACTCAATAAGCCCAACCTAAAACTAAAAAACCAAACACCATAAGACCCTACAAAAATGAATAGATGATCTTAATCCAGTACTATCGACAAAAATTTACCTTTACACCCTCACTTATTAAACCCTGTGCTGTTGAATTTTAACTTCAATTGCTGCAGCAGAAGGACGGATGCAGCAGCAACATTTTTTTTTGGAGGTTGCTTGCATGCCATCCAGAAATTTAATTCAGCATTTAAAATTCCTGCAAGTTTTTTTGTAGACGGCCGCAGCCATATTTCTGTACAGGATTGTATTTAAACACAACAACCAGCATTAACGCAATTCACCAACCAAAAATTAAACAAATAGAAATTTACCCGACAGTTTTGTAAATTCAAAAGAGGACATGTGGAGCATTAATATTGGATCGCATGAAATTGAAGGGAATCTGAAAACATGAAAACCGGACCCGAATTTTTTATAGGGCACATTGGATTGAGAATTCGAGTTAAAATTAGGCAGACGTCAGCATCCCATTTTGGAACGTTAATTTGGTTTGAAATTCAATCTATTCAGACTTTTGAAGTCCGACGGAAAGGGTTCTTTAATGTTTTGATAGTTTAATATATACATATGTTTTAAACAGATGTTATATATATATCATATGCGAAATGAAAGGTGGGCCATAGAATTTAGTTTTAATTTTATTTTTTTTAAAAGAGGGTTTATTATAATATGTTTTATATGTTACGGCATATAAAAATAAAAAGGACAAAAAAGCTTGGTAGTTTTTTTTATAGAAAGTACATAAATTTTTTATTACACAACAGTGTGTAAAAAGTGAAAGACTGAGTGTAACTTTTTAAGTGTGTATGCACAGCAGTGCGAAAGTGAAAAACACAGCAGAGTGTTTTAGAGACAGAGTATGTTTGTTTTGAACAGACAGTGAGTTGGTTTTATGCACTGCGTTTTGTAGCATTCATAATTTTGTAATCCCTCTCAGTGAGGAAGTAGTGTAATAGTTTTTTTTTGAGTTATTGAAGGGAATAGAAGTTTGTTTTCAAAGTATTGAAACTCTGTCTCCTGTCAAAGAAATTTTTATTTTCTCTGTGTTAGAGGAAGGGAGATTTATTCTCCATTCATTGTTCTAGAATTTTTCAATATTCCAACATGTGCAAGAACAATAGATGTTGTGGTTCCATCCCCAACTAAATCATTTGTCTTTGCCGCAGCTTGCCTTACCAACTTGGCCCCAATATTTTCAATTGGGTCCTCTAATTCAACCAATAAAAAGGCCAAAACCATAGCATTGAGATACATTTCATTACATTGTCAATAACAATAAAATTTGACTCAACCATAACCTTTTCCTTTTATTGTTGTGAAAAGCTTTATGCATTACTCTAATGTGGCTAGTCCATAGGCCAAGTAGACCACTGGGTAACAAATATGTTTCCTTTCACCTTTGAGTTTTCAAATTATGCCTACCAAATCTAAGACATTTAAGTGGGGGAACTAATACAACGTTAAAAAGAAAACCAGAGCACACATCTACAAATTACCTCCTTAGCTACTGTCACACCATCATTAACTATTTTCGGAGAACCATGCTTGCTCTCCAAGACAACATTTTTCCCTTCCCCCCAAGGGTGACTCCAACAAGATCAGCAAGTTTGTTCACACTGCCTACAAGACAAATTGACAATGCTTTTAGTAAGTGTGCAATTGAATGCCAGAACATATGCCAAAACAACCCTCCACAAAAAATTAAAATAACACATTAAAATCGAATATAAGTGGACAAGGAAATATCCACCCAGTGAAGTTTCACGTGCAGGTGACCTTCTTTTAAACATAATTTTTTCTCTGACCTGCAATTTTTTTTTCACTGAGCCATCCTTGTTGAAGTACAACTCCTTTTCCATAGCTCTTGTATTAACTACCTTCTCTCTGTCGCGTAATCTCAGAGTCCCTCTTCTGCTTGAGTGATTAAAGGAAATGGGTGAAAAAACTGAAAGAGAAGACAATTGTCTACCATAATTATCAAACATTGCACCCAAATTATTCCCCTTTCCATTGTTACCCAATGAGGTAGATGTGGCAATTGTTGTCATACTGCCCAAAGCAGAGGCCATCTTCTCTTATGCTGAATATAGAATTACAAGATCTTCATATTAGTATGAACCTGTTGACGGAAAATCTGTCCGGCCAACAGCAGGGGATCTCCCCGGTAAAAGGTCCCAATTAGACCTTGAACCGTTTGGAATAGGGATCCCGTCCGGGGTGTGGGTCCGGCTACCACTGATTTCTCCTTTGCTTTGGGTCTCACTTAAACTCTATAAAATAGTGGATACACACCTAATAAACTGATACAAGACATATGATTGATGCATTAAACACGTATATAACACTATGCGTAGCGAGAAAATTAATAAAGCATACACACCGAAGGAGGTGTCATTAGCAACACATCTTTGGGGTTATGCTTGTGAGGTATTCTGACCACAAAATAAATAGTTATTTATGGCGAGATGCCCCTTTACTTTCTGAAAGATAAAATGAAATGCTAATAAACAAAGTCACTAACATCCATTTAGCAAGCAATTAATCTGAACACCATTAACACCCACACAGGCAACCACGATGCATAAATGATGCCATTAAAGAGTGCAATCTCATTAATCAAAAGATGTTCTGAAACTGTAAAGAAATACACATAGTGTTCGCACAGACAAACACATCAGATCCAACAAAGGGGTTTCCTCAAAATGCTTGTATTCATCTTTCAATGTGTAACCCTCTGGTAATACAATATATTCAACTCGAGTCCCAAACCAAAAGCCCCTTTACAAGCTCCCGAAGGAGTATTTATAAAACAAAACCTGCCCTTTGGGCTTCCTTGACCTTTCATCTTCCTGACCGTTGGGCTGCCTTGCGACCCAGTCCTTTTGCGACCTGCGACCTGGCTGTTGTTGCGACCTGCGACCTAACTGGGTCGCAGGGTCGCAATTTGTAATAAAATGGGAGAATGCGACCTTGCAACCTTGCAACTAGGTCGCTGGGTCGTGAGGTCGCAAAAGGTGAAAAAAACCGAAGGTATGCGACCTTGCGACCTTGCAACTAGGTCGCTGGGTCGCGGGGTCGCAAAAGGTGAAAAACTGAAGGTATGTGACTTTGCGACCTTGTGACTAGGTCGCTGGGTCGCAAGGTCGCAAAAGGCTGAAAACCGAAGATATTCGACCTTGCAACCTTGCGACTAGGTCGCTGGGTCGCGGGGTCACAAAAGGCCGAAAACCGAAGATATGCGACCTTGCGACCTTGCGACTAGGTCGCTGGGTCGCGGGGTCGCAAAACGTGGAAAAACGAAGATATGCGACCTTGCGACCTGGGTGAATGTGAGACCTGCAACTTGCCCAGATTATGTGACCTTAGCGCTTCGGTCATCCCTTCTGAATTTCTCTTTCAGATATGTCATAACCTTGTTCTCCGGAGGCCAGCCTTAGCCCTCGCCATATGAGACAACGACCTCTATCTGCCAGTGATGTTGAGCATCCACATAACACGAGGTTTTGAGGTTGATTGGAAACACAGCTTCACGTCCTCCGGAGAGAGCTAGAAATCTTCTTAATTTGGATGGGCATTACTGTTTCCTTGTATTACCTGCAAGACAACAGAGTAGATCAGCATCTTCTCATATAACCTACAGATAAGTGAATTAAATCAGCCATGTGTAACCTATTAAATCAGCCTTACTCATACAAATATTTTATGCATGTTGAGGAAGTAATGGATATATAAACGTAGATGCATAAAAGGTATATTGGCACATAAAACCAGGAGATTTTAAAGATCAGCTTGGACCCCTGTATAGTCCTGGATAAAGTGGGTATTGCAAAGCAGGAGGCTTCCTCGGATTGTCTCCAGGTACACCACCATGAGTAAATCGGAATGTGGCTGCTAAGTGCTCAATATCACCCGCTTTGCTGTAGAGAGGACGAACTTTCATTGTTGCATCCAGCTTGAAATTATTTGTTTATTGAGCTGGGGTTTCCACGTGCTATATGGGGTGCCTTTAGGTTCACTTCACCTTTTACCACATCGAAGCCAGCTACTCATAAAAAGATGTCCAATACGCGTCTCAAAAATGCAGCTCTATGTTCAGATGGGTGTGGGCGTTTGCCATCCGAGGGAGGTCGCACTTTGGGGCGACTCTGCGACCTTTAGACGGTTGCGACCTCCTCCTTGTCGTCTCAACGTTTGGAGTGATGTGTTTCGGCTCCTATCGTGGAAATCATCTACACGTTCAAGTACTCTGCTTTCGTTTCTCTGTCCAGCGATGCCTTATAGTCGCATCACCACCTCTTTCATATGCATCAACCTGTCTCTTTTACTGTGGCTTGTTCTGGTGCAACGCATGATTATTGACATTCCGCTTCCATGGTGAGCAGCTCATCCCTGCATGAGCCTGCAATAGAAAATGCACTGAATGAATTCACATGGGATGTGATGATCCGGTTTTTCAGTACCCTTGGACAGAAAATTTAGCTCTGCGAAGACAGCTGGTCGAGATCAGTAGTGGCATCATCGCAAATTCAGCTTCCATGGACTATGAAACGATAACGACTTTCTAAATGGGACCAGCGCAGGTTACTAATAGTATATTTGCAGCGTGATTGTCTCCTGGAATATTGCTGTCGAGGCTGCAAAAATCATATCTTATCCGCCCCTCTGGAATGTAACGCAGCATGCCTTTTATGGCGCTGGCTTCTCGGCCCACGACTACAGTTTGTGATTGCATTCGCCTTCAGTATTGATATCTTTCCATACTTACTCAAAACGCGAGGTTCTTTTGTGATGTTGCCGCATAAATTTTGGGATAGCCACGTGGAAAACTCCACCTTGCGGCTTTTTTACTGTCAACATACCATACTACAACGTTGCCGTTGTAGGTTTGTTAAAGTATTTTTCTCTCTGTTTAAACACAGCCTTTGACTCCTCCAAGCGTTTATCCATAGGTTTAAAATTGCGCTGATGCCTTCATATAATTTGACATTCCCTTTGATTATATCCGCACAATGATTATTATATCACCGCCGTCGTTGGTTTCGTATAGGGTTCTTGTTTAACGTCCACACATAATATTCGGCCATTATATATATATGCTCCATGTTGAAACGCAATGTTTGACCACTTATATATATGCTGCAAGTGTTTATTACGGATGGAAACTTCAGAAATGCAAACCTTTGAGCCAATCGAAATATTACGTCCCATGCAAATGTGCCCATGGATTTATGCGCCCCGTTTCCACGTCCTGTTGACCGCTAAATATGTAAATCGCTCCCAACATTTGCCACAAGTTTGAAACAGCCGTCGGACCTTTGCACCCGCTCCACGTTTTAAACATAAAACCATTAAACGTTGGATTCCAATGCCACGTGTTCATGCATATCTGTGCCATGCAACGTTGGACTTCATGCACTTCTGCGTCGCGTTTCCAACGTGTTCCATGCTATATATGTATATTGCTCCAGATTGTTAAACGCGACCACCATGCATCGAAACATTGTTGCCCATGTGAGGTTTGACCATTATAATAATATATGTTTGCTCAAAGTATTTATCATAGGTGGAAAGACCTGCCCTCGCACGTGGTTTGAAAAAATTTATCTCCTTTGCGCCTTAGTTCAACCATATAACGTTGATCATTTGCTTTTCCTCATATTGTTAGTGCAAATAAATAAAAATATTCACGCCAAGGCCATAACCTCATAATATGAATGCTCCTTGTTTTGAAAGATCGAGATTTTCTTGAAACATGAGGTCAATGAGAATTCTCCAGTCATATTCCTCCTATTTTATAGTGAAAGCATACCCTTCCCGAGAAATTATTCTTTAGAACCATGCAGCTTCATAATGGTAGACTAGTCATTTGTTCACACCATATTGATGGCTCTTTTAACATTGACCCTTTCTATCTTGTAGTTCTAGAGACTATTTGCATATGCATCAATGCGCCCGGCTACCAAGAGGTGCATGCGTTTAAACATCACCTTTTAGGTTCAAATTGAAGTTCTCCATCCCTTACGGTCCCATATAGACAAACTTTATGGATATGGAAGAGCAAAGGAGACTAGGGTTTTAAGGCCCTTTCGTTCCTCCACATGTATTCCTTGTAGCCTAAATAATGCCACAGTATGTATCTCAAAATTAACAGATGTTGCTTCTCAAAGGCGCGTCGACATATTTGAAACTCTGTCGTCGGCTTTGCCACACCCATATGAGCTTGTCATTCCCTAGGGAGATCTTCTAAGTCCGCTTTGTTCATCGGGTGATACTTCAGGCTAGGTTCATCGAAGTATCAAAATATGTTCCTTTGCGTGCACCCATCGATATTTAGATGGTATGGTGCAGGATCTGGACATTTCCAAACAGAGCGTTTTTTAAGCATCTGGTGCGCACTAGTGAAGAAAGCTCTTGCATCAGTGACATAGAAGGTTCTCTCTAATCAACATGTATCACACCATCCTCCTTTTAACAGTACTGGTCGCTTGCTCCTCCTCCTTCCCTGTTCCGCAACCTTGGCTTTGTTACTGAGCTCAATTTTATTGCCCTCGATATCATGACAAGATTGAGGAGTTTGTCACCCGTGGGGTCGACCTGCATGGAATATTACAACATCATAATTACTCTGTAATAATGATGACCACAGATAAAGCATATGAGACTAACAAGCTTAGGAGGAGTATTCAAACAACATGCTTAATGACCTACAGCGGGAGGGATTTTATTCGTCAATACACAAAAGGTTTCCATTCAAACGTATGCATGGAAATCTCATCACACGTGGCGCGACTGCGGTAAGAATGTTTGAGTGTACGCTAGATGATCCTTCCCACATATAGCATAATTGCAACAACAGCATCTGATCATGATGGCAAGACAACTCATGAGGGGTTGGGGATAGGTCGCTAAGATGTCACTGGTTGTAGGTTCGGTGAAAGACTTTAATGACTAAGCGAGCATAGGGGGACCCGAAATTTTAATATACCCAAAATTTTGGGTGGTGTTGTAGCGGCTACAACAGAACCTTAAAAAACATGACTCCCATTGCTAAAAACCACTTTTAAGTTGTAACAGGCAAACTAAACAACTATCGCAACTTTTGGCAACTTCTGGAGCATTAAGAGAGAAACAACCAAAGAGAAATACAACCACAATCCTCATTTTAATGAGATCGGACTATATATTTGCATTAAGATAATAGAAAGAAATCATGACTATATTAAGGCCAGCACAAAACAATCTTTAACCAATGTCTCTCGCGGCCTTCAGGTTGCCATGCTAGAGGTTGCATATTTTTAATTTAAATTCTTGACCTCTCGTGCCCATATATGAATGCATCCAATGGGATATCTACATCAAATGCTCCTTTATATCCCCAAAAAAAAATTCCCTACTACAAGAGCACTAGTATTGATGGATCACCCCACACCATCCCACCCACTAGAAACAGTGAAAAAGGAAACCCGAGAAAACTTCTGAAATATCTCAAGATGACTATATGAGTGGTTCTTATGAATCAACCAACCATTCAGAACATGCTCATCAATCCAAACCATGAGTATTATGTGACGATATTCAAGCAGGCACTGAATCGGATTTCTGAAGCTATGTTAGAGAAAACCTAAACTCTCACTGAAAATAGGTGAAATGTGGCACCACTCAGAGATTGACATGTGCCAATTGGTACAAGTGGTAGACAATTGGCATGCTCAAACAACGAGGTGATGCGGGAATGACATGAGGAAGAAAATATCAGAAAAGCCCCAAATCTGGAGAACTAAAGCTCATCACCAACCTGAGATTGACAACTTTACATGATGTAACCTATGAAATCGTAAATGGAGAAATCATAGTAACAATAAAGTAACCTATGTAAAAATAAATTCGGATTCATCCTGGGGGTGGTAATGGGAGAAATCATAGTGAACAACAGGAAACATGCAGAGTTGCTTACAATCAAATAGATGAAAAAACACATACAAAAAACCTAGATAATAATCATGAACAAGCTTAATATTGAATTATGAATTGTAAAGGAACTTACAAAATGTGACATTACGAACTTGGTCAAGCGCACAAGCAAAAATATCCTGGACATGACCCTGGTTGACAAGTTGTATTTCTCATGATGCAAGAGGATTTGTACCTGCACTGCCAAGTCAATCAAAATCCATCATTATCTATACAATAAATACAAGTAATTGATGTAGTATTTTTTACTCTAAGATGCATTTTTATGATAATGTTAGAACAGCGAGAGGACGCTCATATCTAGGGTTAAATTGCAATTGTGTCCTATAGGTGTCCCTGGTATATTTCAAATATTTTTCGGCTACCCGAGCCACCGCTGTTCTATCAAATGTGCCGACCCCAAAAAGGGCTTCTAGATAATCTAGAAGTTCTTTTTTCAGGTTGGAATTCTGGGAATTCCACCCTGTGCGTATGGTTGGGCCAAAAATTACCAACGCATGGCTCTCTAGAAACCTGTAGAACTCATTGTTTCCTACACAGAGAAAAAAGAAGAAGAAGAAGAAGAAGAAGATATTATCATTAATTTAAAAATAAAAATCATGATAAATATGCTTTAGATAAAGTACATGAAATAGTTAAAATATTAAAATTTACCTGGGAGTTGTACATGCTTTATAGGGACACCCTCATCGTTCACCAACAATGTGCCATTAATGGTCCCTGTGGAGCTGACACGTGTAGCTCCAGGAAACGCAATAATGTAGTTGGCCATATCAGCCTCATCATTGCCAACACATTCAGCGGTTGGCTGGGTGTCTGCTTGGGTAGGGTGTGTTTCTTGGCTGGCACCTAAAGGAGTAGAAGGTGTACGAGAGGGTTTTTGGGCAATCTCTTGCCCTTGTGTCCCACTACCACCAACACCGGGTTCAGCAAGTGCTAGAAAACGCTACATAACAAAGAAATTTTTGTTAGTTTATTCAATGTAAAAATTAAAAATCAAACTATCACAATTCATCTCATGTAGAACAAAAAAAATATCCTTTTGAATTTTTATTATTACCTAATATCTTTCTAGCTGGCTCATAAGTTGTTTTATCCTCTCTTCTGTTTCAGGTGTTTGAGGCGCGTCTATCAAAGTATTAAATTCCGACCTTGCATCTCGTGCCCTTTTTCGCAACAAGAACACTGGAGATAGGGATGAAGAAAGCTCTTCCTCAAAGAGGGAATCGTCAGGTGTACCATGGCTAGGTGTCTGCATATTTGAACAAAATTAATATTATTTCAATTATGTAAATAACTAAAATACCTGAAGATAGAGCAATGCTGGCACTTTACATGTTCTTCCGCTGGCCTCTTTCCACGATCATCCTGTCTCGGGGTTGTTGAAAACACAAAATGAAAACTAAAATAATTTCTAATAAGACACCGGAAGACAGAGTTAGAGTTTCAAATATGCCTTGCATTGAATTCAGTCCTGGAAACATGTCATTGCAAATTAAGGCACCCAAAAATTCACTCCACGAATGATATATATAAGTAGGCTTCTCCTATTATGGGAAAACACCATACCTATAATGCATTCACTTGCATGTATAAAGGGAAAGGAAAACATGTTTTCATACAACAGTGACAAAGGCATCTTGGGGAAAGGTATCTTCAATTTTTATTAATGTTGTTCACCCACACCACTCTCGTGTTTTCACTAATCCTGTTTTGTCATTTTTGGATTCAAATTAAGTTAAGGCCTTAAGTATTTTTTGACCTTTCGGTGTATTTTTTATAAGTGGCATGTATGGATTTTCCATTAATTTTGCACTTTTTCTCTTCATACGCATGTTTCCCTGGAAATAAAATGCATGATTTAGTCCCATACATTTAACAAGTTGTTGGATCAACTCCATTGGCAATATCATGTTTCCTATTCAATCAAAATTTATCTCAGTTAGGGTAGGTAGGAAGGTTTTCCCTTTGTATTAATAGGGCACTTCTAGCTTGCATTTTTATTATATCTTTCAAATTTTTTGTCGTTTCAATTAGGGCATGAATTTTTGCAACTTTCAAGGTGAGAATGAACAAAGACAAATTTTTGTGATGGATGACTGTATATGACTTCATGGCCAAATGAAAAGGCACTAATCTACTTCTTCAAATATCTATAGTTCTCATTCACCTCATACGGATATGGTCCCTGATTTTGAGCCAAATGTTGCAGCAAAAAGTTCCCCCCCTCCATAATTTGATATTCAATGGAAATTTCTTAAATTGATGATGGGGCATGATTATGGAACATTGGCACATACATATGTAATGGAATTCCAAGATCATGATATATGTTTGCATATGTTTGTGGAGGTGGTGGAGAAAAAAAGAGCTCAAATAGAGCTGAAATTTTTCACATAAAAAGGACTGTGGGCTTGACTAATGGTTCCATTTAAAAAATGATATCTAGACAGAGAATAAATGTAGCATGCAAAAATGCATTTAAAATCCATCTGAGTTTTCATTGTATTACTTATGATGGATTCAAATTTGGGTTTCAAAATGCCAGGTTATGGCATGATTTTGTCGAGAAACCCTTAGTTGGATTCTCATGTTGGTTTAATTTATATTTTAAGTTTGTTTTGCAGTATTTGGGTGATAGTAACTCATGAAATAGGTTACCAATGTGTAACAATCATATTTCAAGAATAAAGTTGTGATTTTTTTATATTATTATTATTATCTATTAGCTACGAGTATTGACACCTAATGCCTGGAATTTTGACATCTTGATAGCATGGATAATTTTGAAAATGTTTCTATTAATGTTAACATAATAACTATCATTACGTGTCTTCACTTTTGTCACCATAATAGACCTGTGATATGGAATCATCACACAACTTCATATGCTATTTCCCAACAAGTTCAAACTGGTTGAACCTACCTCATAGTATGGTTATTAAGGACAATTTTCTTGGTATATAACTCGATAGCATAGACCGCGTTGCAGTTCTAAAAAGAATAGTTCTAAAAATAATCCTCAAGTGTCAAAAAAACTTCACAATATGTTCTACTATGAAGCCTTTTGGGATACCTGAAATAATATATGTATCATTGATGAATTTTAAAGTATGACAAGATCCAGAGGGAAAGGAAATCAATGGAAGTGTGATCCACCAATGAGAACCTAGAATTTAGCATCAGATGAGTTAGAGTCTAGGAAATTGAAACCCTATAATTTTAATTAGTGATGAAGGACGTCACATAGGTAATTATATTTTCATGTAGAATAATCTGTTAATTCAAATTTAAACTACATAATATGAAAAGCATACCATAAATTTTTCCACGTAAGTCCAAACAACCTATAAAAAGGGAAAACCTTCTTTTTCCATGGGAAATAATTTACCTTTCCTTTTTCAAGATAATCTAAATCACAAAAAATATGAACTATATTGCACACATTCTTGGATAATATGAAAGTGGAAAAGGAATACCCTACACAAGTGATGCACACATGTACATTTGAACACTAATATATTTTTGTAGTTGAAATGCAATGCTTGTTTTCATTTAAATGTAGGGTTTTTAAAGCAGGGAGAAATAATGGCCGCCAAATTAATAAGCGTTTCTTTGGGAAAAATTTAAATCTTGTATTGGGTGATGAAGATAATAGAGGGTATTGAATCTTGACTCTTGACATCTACAGAGAACCCTACAGCCTAACACAATCCAATGTAATTGACCAAAAAAACCCAAATAGAGTCAACCCTACTATAGGAGGAAGGGCCTGCAGTAAGAACTTACCATTTTGCAAGAGCTGAGGGCGAATGCTGTTCTGCAAGAGCTGAGGGCGAATGCTGAGGGAAAATGCTGTTCTGCAAGAGCTGAGCGCGAATGCAGGGCAAATGATGTTCTGCAAGAGCTGAGGGCGAATGATGTTCTGCAAGAGCTGAGGGCGAATGCAGGGCGAATGATGTTCTGCAAGAGCTGAGGGTGAATGTTGAGGGAAAATGTTGTTCTGCAAGAGCTCAGGGCGAATGCTGAGGGCGAATGTTGTTCTGCAAGAGCTGAGGGCGAATGCTGTTCTGCAAGAGCGGAGGGCGAATGCGCACGTGATATCAGATGTTAATGTAGCACACATGTACATTTGAACACTAATAGATTTTTGTAGTTGAAATGCAATGCTTGTTTTCATTTAAATGTAGGGTTTTAAAAGAAGGGAGAAATAATGGTTGCCAAATTAATAAGATTTTCTTTGGGAAAAATTTAAATCTTGTATTGGGTGATGAAGATAATAGAGGGTATTGAATCTTGATTCTTGACATCTAGAGAGAATCCTACAGCCTAACACAATCCAATGGAATTGACCAAAAAACCCAAATAGAGTCAACCCTACTATAGGAGGAAGGGCCTGCAGTAGGAACTTACCATTTCTGGCGAGGGCGGCGAATGTTGTTATTGCAGAGAGGGAGAATGCTGAGGGCAAATGCTGTTCTGCAAGAGCTGAGGGTGAATTTTGTTCTGCAAGATCAGAGGGCGAATTCGCGCGTGATATCACACGTTAATGTAGCTATTGCGATGGATACGAAACAATAAAATCATTTTTATGTAGCGCGCATATAAGTTTCGAATTTTTATGTAGCGCGCATATAAGTTTCGTATTTTTATGTATTGCGCATATAAGTTTCGTATTTTTATGTAGCGCGCATATAAGTGTCGTTATACCGACGGCGGAAAAAGCGTCGCTATTGCGACGGGTGCCTCCAAACGTCGCAATTGCGACACCTAGACATTGTGTCGCACTTGCGACGTTTGGAGGCAGTCGTCGCAATAGCGACATTTTGGGCCATAGTGTCGCAATTGCGACGTCTTCCTCCAAACGTCGAAATTGCGACACGTTTCTAAGTGTCGGTATTGCGACACTTTTCTATAAACGTCAGTATAGTGACGGTTTCGGGCGGGATGGAAAAAATTTGGGGAAATTTCCGACATTTGGTCAAAAGCGTCGGAATGAAGTGTCGAAATTTCCGCCAAATGTAGTAGTGTGTGGCCATCAATTTGGGGATGGAAAGTTGTGGACTTGGTGAGCTTAGTGTCCAGCATTGACTAGAGGTTCGACCAAAATTTAATGGGGAACCCGCTATCCTGATCTAAGATAATAGACTGTGGGATCCCAAAGTTTACCCACACTTGTTCAAAGAAGAGTTTAGCAGTGGTTTCTGTTGTGATATTCTTCTTACAGGCTGCCATAATGGCCATATTCGAGAATATCTCAACGACCACGAAAACACAGTCATTTCCATGCTTAGTAGAAATAAGGTTTGACATGTAATACATGGAGATGGATTCCCAAGGTCGACTAGGGGTAGGCAGCGGAGTATAGAGGCCTTGCTTCTTGATGGTCAGTTGGCAATGGCACAGGCAATGTAGGATCTGATGTACTTCCTGACATCTAGTCGAAGTTTGGGCCAACATAAATACTTTTGTAGTATTGCCACTCTTTTCTTAACCCCGAAATGCTGAGAAACATGACTATAGTGTGCTTCCCAAATCATCTTGGCACACTCGCTTGAAGGAACACAAAGGTGTTGCATGTGACATAGAAGTGAATCTTGGAGGTGAAAATTTGGAACTTTCTTACCCTCCCATAGAATCTTATATGTGTGGTCGAATTTTGGATCGCTATTGTAGAGAAGTGGCCAATTATAAGTCTCATGCCCACAAGAGTTGAGCACAGTGGTTAGCGCCACAATAAGTGGTCGGCTAAGGCAGTCTGCAACATTATTGGTGCTTCCCTTCTTGTCCTTGATGTTCAAATGAAATTGTTGAAGATATGTGGAACAATTCTGATGGTGATCATTCTACAACTTCCCTTGTGTCTGTATGAACTGCAGGGGTCAGTGGCCTGTGTGGATGACTGTTTCCTTCCCCAAAATGTAATTCTTCCATTTTCGGCAAGCCTGCACAATGGAATACATCTCTTTGTCATAAGTGGGATACTTCCAGGCTGTGTGAGACATTGTCTCACTGTGATATGCCACTGGATTCCAATTTTTAGTAAGAACTTCCCAATAGCATATTCTGAGGCATCTGTCTCGATCTCAAATGGTTGTTGCAAGACTGGTAATGTGATCACTGGGAAAAAGCAGAGGCAATGTTTCAACTCGACGAATGCCTTATGTTCAGATTCAAACCAAAATAATTTTTCTTTTGCTCCTTCCTTAGTGACTTGGATCAAGGCCCAAGTGATATGAGATAATCCCAACACGAACATGCGGTAGATATTGGAAAGACCTAGAAAATTATGGAGCTCTGTTAGAGTGGTTGGGGCTGGAAAAATTACTTGGATCTTGGTTGGATCCACATGCACTCATTTCTCATCAATAATGTATCCCAGATACTGAAACTGGGTCATGCCAAAAGTGCACTTCTCCAAATTGGCACACAACTTGTGTTTTCGTAGTGTTTGGAGGACCTGTCGTATGTGGTGGAGGTGTTCTTCCCAAGTCTGGTTAAAGATCAGGATGTCATCCAAGTACATTACTACAAATGAGTTGGTGAATGGTTGCAAGATGTCGTCCATTAGACCCATGAATGTTGTGGGAGCATTCATCAACCCGAAAGGCATGACCAACCATTCGAAAAGGCCCTCCTTGGCTTTGAAGGAAGTCTTCCACAAATTAGAGGGTTTGATTGGTACCTGCTGATACCTGGACTTAAAGTCGATCTTGCTGAAATATTTTCCCCACTTGAGTTGGTCCATAAGGTCATAAATCCATGGGATCATGTGCATATTACAAACAATGATCTTGTTCAGCACCCGATAGTCAATACAAAGTCTCTAAGTCCCATCCTTCTTCTGCACCAACACGATCGGGCTCCCACAGGGAGATTAACTTGGCTAGATGTGACCTTTCTACAACATCTCCTAAATTTGCCTCTTAATTTCACTATTCTCAAGAACATAGCATCGATATATTGGTCCATTGGTCAGCATCGCACCTAGGGTCAGATCAATGGGGTGCTTGACCTGATAGTGTAGAGGCACCCCTGCAGGTGAGGTGAAGAGGTCCCGATACTCCTCCACGACCTTATACATCTATTGTTGTCGTGCAGAGGAGATCAATCTGGTGGTCGTAGCCACAATCTTGTTCTTACCATGAGGGAAGATTATCAGAAAACAAAATTTCCATTTTTAGAAATGATCTTACTACATTATTTTGCAGTAACTAAAGAGATGGCAGCAGGTGGTGCTACCTCCGGTATCCTGTACAACTTATTTCCCAAAATAAAAATAAAAGCACGAGTTCGGGACTCATACACAACATGTATCTTCCACAAGTATGGTTGGCTTAATAATACATCAGAAACATCAAGAGGATCAATGTCACATGATACCTCATCGTGAAGGGCTTGATGTTGTAGGGAAGGGAGCACTGTTGGCTGATGTGGAGATCTTGTACTTGGTGAAGCCACCCGATGGTGTAAATTTTTGGGTGTTTTGTGGTCGGCAAGCCCAGTCGCTTCATGACCTCTGCTGAAATGAGGTTCTTTTGGCTCTCGATGTCAAAAATGGACTACAACAGGGAACACTTTACCCACATCTGGGAATGGAAGAGGTGCTCCCCCTCCTCTGGATCTTCTAGTTCCTCCTTCTGGATATTCGTGGTGGCAACAGTTGCATTGTGATCCAGATCAATAATCTAATTTCCTTTATCATTCCCCTTTTTAGGTTCTGATTTAGAGTCGGAGCATGCATCTGATTCAGAAGCCTTCAGCTCAGCCACTAGTGGCTGTTTGGCCCTACACTCACTTGTCTTCTGAGTGGATCTCTTATGGAACCCACACCACTTTCCTGTGTCATTATTTGGCGTCATAGTGTTTTTATTTGTTTTTTTCTTTGGCGAGTTATTGTGGGTCGCCTTGCCTTGGCTATTTCCTTTTTTCTGCGGTTTGGGGGCACCTTTCCCTTGATTTTTATTTGCATATCCAGAGTCTCGCTTCTTCTATTTGAAATACTGCTCAATATTGGAAGCATATCGATATGTTGTGCCAAGCATGGAGATGTCGAGGAACTCCATTTCCTCCTAAATGTATATGTGCAGACAACTCTGGTACTTCAACACAAAATGTTTCTTTGAATCTTTGATACCCAACTTTGGGCATAGGGTATAGAACAGATTTGTCAGCTCATGCACTCTTGATCCCTTTGCTACCGCAACATAGTCAATTATATGTACTTGTCCTCATATCTCCCCATGGGATAATATTGTTCCTTGATGGATTCTCAGAAATAATTCCAAGTGGGTGTAGTAGAAAACAGAGAGGGTTCCCTCTCTTCCTTTTTCTCACAGTAGGTTTGCCACCATTCCTTGACATGGGGGGCGGCTTTGAGGAGTGCAAAAGTAATATTTTCCCAGTTGGAAAAGTCATCAACTGAGAAATACCCATGTAATAGATTCAACCATATATTTACGAAGTCTGCATCTATGTTTCCCTCAAATATGGGAATGTCAAAGTTTATTTGTACCTTAAAAGGAGTTGTGCCTCCAGAGTGGATGTTGGATGCAGATGCGCCAACGGTGGGAAGTCATTGAAGGAATTGGAAAAAAATTTCCATCATCGCATTCCTTTGTTTCTTCAGGGCATCCACAAGCAATATTTTAATAAGATATCTTGCTCCCTTGTCTTTATTTTCTTCCCCCATGGGCGGCCGTTGGTGTTTGCGAGGCTGATCTTGGAAAGGTTCAACCAGATCGAGCACTGACTCCTTATACCCTGACCTCGTTGGGGACATGCAAAGGAAGGATTGAGAAAGAGAAGACTGCTCTAATACCACTAATATTGACTTATTCCAAAATGCAATAAAATACATAAATACACATAAATACAGAGATGCAGTAGAAACAAGACTTCATTTCATTAATATCACATAACTGAAATATGTTTACAGAAAGAATGGAAATAAACTAGATAGGGTGCTGGTAGCTTATCTCTTAGAATAGATGTGGTGTATATAGGCCTCTGAAATATGTTACAATGAATCTATAAGGCCTATTTACGATTTAGAAACAATGGAAAACCCTATATATCCAAAAACCTAACCCTAGGAGATGAAGCGCCAAAAATATGGGCCCCGTTTGGGTAAATTGGTACATCAACTTCCTGGGGACATAACTTTGGCATATGATCTTCGTTTGATGCGCACCATACCTCGTTAGAAATATCTATCTGAGGACTACCACTTTTGAATGGTACTCCTAGTTTTCCAAAAAATGTCGTTTAGTGCCTCAAAATGGCTACGGAAGTTTAGGACCCGAAAAACTGCTAAAAATAGTAAATTGTGCTACAATTAAAGAAACTGAAAAACTGAAATAAAAAATGGTGGGGCCCCAAGTGGAATATGAAGGTGACCAACAATATCCACCTGGATGATTCCTCCCCCTTAGGAATAAATGGTCCCCATTGCATTGATTTCCCCCATGAGATGAGGAAACTTCTGCTGAAATTGGGCCCTGGTGAGCCACTTGCCTTGGTGCAGGAGTTGGTCAGCTTTGACAATCTGATATACTTGGATCTTCTGCTGGAGAGTGTTCTTGATTTGTATGTCCATGATAAAATTCATGGTGGCCCATTCCATGTAGTCTAGGTTTAACTATGTTGGTGTGATTTGTTCTGCAATGTCGGAGGTGTCCATTAGAAGTGGAAAGTAGGTCCGAAGATGGTCCACATTGAACACTGGGTGCAGACCAGGGAATGGTAAAATACTGAGCTCGAATTCATTTTCCCCTATAGCCTTGGTGATGGTGTATGGCCCATATTGGAGTGGGTGAAGCTTATGTTGGGTTCCAATGAGGCGCTCCTTCTGCAAATGTAGCCACACTTTCTTGCACACATCGAAGTTGTGTGGCACCCGATGTTGATCATGTTGCTGCTTGTACTTGGCATTGCCTCTATCCAATATTTCATAAACCTATTGGCAGATGTGATAAATGTGTTAAATGAAGTTATTTTCCTTGTTAGTTTCAGACTGGACATGAGCCTAATCGGCCTGAGTAGCCACAAATTGCATGGCTATGTCAATGGGACATAGTGGTTGGAATCCCAAGCCCACCTGAAAGGGGTTGTGGTTGGCTGAGTTGTGGAGAGCCCTGTTATAGTTGTGTTGTACATAGGGAAGCCCCTCATACCATTTTCATGGATGCTTTTAGTTTTTCATATGCAGAATGCGTACGATCATCATGTTGACGACCTTTGTATGGCCATCATTTTGGGGATGGAAAGTTGTGGACTTGGTGAGCTTGGTGCCCAACATTGACCAATGGCTAGACCAAAATGTATTGAGGAGCTTGTTGTCTTGATCTGAGATGATAGACTGTGGGATCAAAAAGTGTACCCACATTCATTCAAAGAAGAGTTTTGCAGTGGTTTTTGTTGTGATATTCTTCTTATAGGCTTCCATAATGGCCATCTTCGATAATATTTCGACGACCATGAAGAAACAATTGTTTCCATGTGTAGTAGAAGGAAGGCCCGATATGTAATCCTTGGATATGGATTCCCAAGGTCGACTAGGAGTATGCAACAAAGTTTAGAGGACTTGATTCTTGATGGTAAGTTTTGAAATGGTTTAAGCAATGCAGGATCTGATGTACTTCCCGACATACAACCAAAGGTTCAGCCAATATAAATACTTTTGTAGTACTGCCATTGCTTTCTCGACCCCAAAATGCCCAACGACCCGACTGTGGTGCACTTCACAAATCATCTTGGCATGCTCGCTTGAAGGAACAAAAAGGTGTCCCAGGTGACATAGTAGTGCATCTTGGAGGTGAAAATTTGGAACTTTCTTACCGTCCAAGAGCATCTTGTATGTGTGGTTGAATTCTAGATCACTCTTATAGAGAAGTGGCCAATCAAAAGTCACGTTCCCACAAGAGTTGAGCAGGGTGGTTAGCACCATGATCGATGGTCGGTTGAGGCAGTCTGCAGCATTATTGGTGCTTCCCTTCTTGTAATTGATGTTGAAATTAATTTTTTGCAGATATGTGGGCCACTTCTGACGGCGATCGTTTTTCAACTTCCCTTGTGTCTGTATGAACTGCAAGGGTCGATGGCTTGTGTGGATGACCACTTCCTTCCCCAAAATGTAATTCTTCTATTGTCGGAAAACCTGCACAATGGAATACATCTCTTTGTCATAAGTGGGATACTTCTGGATTGTGTCAGAAAATGTCTCACTGTGATATGCCACTGGATGCCCCTGTTGAGTAATAAATGCCCCAATAACATATTTTGAGGCATCTCTCTCGATCTCAAATGGTTGTTGCAACTCTAGTAATGTGAGAAATGGTGCAGAGTAGAGGTGATGTTTCAACTCAACAAATTCCTTTTGTTGAGATTAAGACCAAAATAAATTTTCTTTTGCTCCTCCCTGGGTGACTTGGCTCAAGGCCCAAGTGATATAAGAGAATTCCAACATGAACTTGCAGTAGAAATTGGAAAGAACTAGAAAGTTGCGGAGTTTTGTTAAAGTGGTTGGGGCTAGCCAATATCGAATGACTTGGATCTTGGTTGGATCCACATGCACTCACCACTCATCAATAATGTATCCCAAATACTGAATCTGGGTCATGCCAAAAATACACTTCTCCAAACTGGCACATAACTTGTGTTGTCGCAGTGTTTCGAGGACCTATCGGATGTGGTGGAGGTGCTCTTCCCAATTTTGGCTGAAGATCGGGATGTCATCCAAGTACACAACTACAAATGATTTGGTGAATGGCCGCAAGATGTCGCTCATCAGCCTCATGAAGGTTTCAGGAGCATTTGTCAACCCGAAATCCATGACCAACCAATATTCAAAAATTCCCTCCTTGGCTTTGAAGGCAATATTCAACACATAAGAGGGTTCGATTGGTACTTGGTGTTACCCAGGCTTCAATTTAATCTTGCTGAAATATTTCCCCCCCTTGAGTTGGTCCAAAATATCGTCAATCCATGGGATCGGGTACCTATTCCAGATAATGATCTTGATCAGTGCCCGATAGTCAATATAGAGTCTCCAAATCCCATCCTTCTTCTACAACAACACGATCGGGCTTCCACAGGGCGATCAACTTATTCGTATGTGACATTTCTACAACAGCTCCTAAATCTGCCTTTTAATTTCATGATTCTCAAGAACAAAACGCTGATATATTGGTCCATTGGGCAGTGGTTCACCTGGAGTTTGATCGATGGGTTGCTTGACCTGACAATGTAGAGGCACCCCTACAGGTGAGGTGAATATGTCCCCATAATCCTCCATGACCTTGTCCATCTATTTTTTTCATGTAGAGGAGCTCTGTTTGGAGGTCGTGGCCACAATATTCTTCTTTCCCTGAGGGCAGATTATCAGGAAAAAAATTTCCCAATTTTGGAAATGAGCTTACTGCGTTGTTTTGCAGTAACTAAAGAGATGGTGGCAGATGGTGCTACCTCTGGTATCCTGTACAACTTATTTCCCAAAGTAACAATAATAGGGTGAGGCAAGGACTCATACACAACATGTCGATTCCACGTATGGTTGGCCTAATAATACATCAGAAACATCAAGAGGAGAAATGTCACATAATGCCTCATCCGTGAAGAGCTTTATGTTGTAGGGAAGACGACACTGTTGGCTGACACAGAGATCCCGTCCTTGGTGAAGCCACTTGATGGTGTATGGTTGTGGGTGTGTTGTGGTCAACAAGACCAACCGCTTCATGACCGCTCCTGAAATGGCGTTCTTTTGGCTCCCAATGTCAACAATGAACTGCATCGGGGAACCCTTTACCCACATCTGGGAATGGAAGAGGTGCTCCCCCTCCTATGGATCTTCCAGCTCCTCCTTATGGATATTTGTGGTGGAAAAAATGATGTTGGGCTCCACATCAATAATTTTCTTCCCTTTATCATTCCCCTTGTTAGGTTTTGATTCAGATTCGGAGCATACATCTGATTCAGAAGAGTTCAGCTAAGCCACTAGTGATTGATTGGCCAAAAATTCCCTTGTGTTGTGAGTGGATATCTTATGGAACTCACACCACTTTCCCATTCCTTCTTTGGCTTCACAGTGTTTTTCTTTTCTTGCGGCTTTGGTAGGATATCCTGGGCCACCCCACCTTGCCTTTGTCCTTTATTCTACAGTTTGGGGCCACCTTTCCCTTACTTCTAATTCGTAGATCCAAAGTCTCTCTTTGTATTTTTTAACTTCTACTCAATCTTGGCAGCATACCGACATGCTGCGCCAAGCGAGGAGGTGACGAGGAACTCCATTTCCTCCTGAATGTATCTGTGCAGACAAATGTGGTACTTCAGCACAAAATGTTTCTTTGAATCTTTGATACCCAATTTTGTGCACAAGGAATGGAACAAATTCGTTAGCTCATGCACATATTGATCCCTTTTTTGCCACAGCGTAGTCCATTATATGTACTTATCCTCATAGCTCCCCACGGGATAATATTGTTCCTTTATGGCATCTCGGAAAGGATCCCAAGTGGGTACTGTTGAAAACAAAGAGGGTTCCCTCGCATCATTTTTCTCATAGTAGGTTTCCCACTCGTCCTTGACATGGGGGGAGGCTTTGAGCAGTGAAAAATGAATCTTTTCTCAGTTGAAAAAGTCATGAACTGATAAATACCAAATAATATATTCACCCATCTCGAGCCCTAACTCCTTATACCCCGACCTTGGTTGGGACATGCAAAGGAAGGATCAAGAAAGAGTAGATTGCTCTGATACCAATAATCCAGACTTATGCAGGAACACAATAAAATATAGAAATACAAATAAAAGCAGAGATGCAGCAGAAATAAGACTTTATTTCATTAATATCACATAACTTAAATATGCTTACAAAGAGAATGGAAATAAACTAGCTAGGGCGATGGTAGCTTATCTTTGATAAGTTATGTGGTGGCTATAGGCCTTTGAATTGTGTTAAAATTAGGATAGAAGGCCTATTTATGATTGAGAAACAATAGAAAACCCTAAGCATCCAAAAACCTAACCCTAGGAGATGAAGCACCAAAACAATGGGCCCCACTTGGGTAAATTAGTACATCAACTTCCCAGGGACGTAAATTTTGCATATGTTCTTCGTTTTACGCGCACCATAACTTGTTAGAAAGATCTATCCGAGTAATACCAATTTTAAGTAAGAAAAATGGGTTACCTACCCATGTTGCTCCATATTTTATCAAAAAACGTCGTTTAGGGCCTAAAAACAACTCAGGAAATTCAGGACCCAAAAAAACTACTAAAAATAGTAAATTGTTCGGTGTGGAGCCTAATTATCTTGTTTACTTTGTATCACAAAATTGGACCCCTGTACCTTAAAAGGGGCGGCAACGCCGCCCGTAATTAATCGTTGTCGTGGGGGGTCCAGGGGGGGCGGCACCGCTTTTCGGAGCCCCCCCCTGGTGGGGGTTTTCGGGGGCAGCGCCCCCGAAGCTAAAAACAGATTTAAAATTGCCTTGTAAAAGTATGGTAATTTCTAGTCAATCTGGGCTGTTAATTAGGAAAATGATCTGACGAAAGAAGTTATGTTTAGATTATGGTTTTTTGCCCTAGAAGGCAACCCCCTTGTATATATGAGGGTATTGTATTGCGGCTGTGTATTGTATGTGTATTCTCTTAGCGAGAAACAGAGAGGGAGACTGTGAGAAAGAATAGAGGATATTACAGCGGATCTGCTGTAGGTTTTGTCTTTTCATTTTGCTGGATAATAGAAAGGAAGGACTGGCTGTTCGGGGTGGACGTAGCCCAAACTGGGTGTACCACATATATCTGTGTCTCTCTGGTTTTATGTGTTTTTGTGTGCTTGCATTTTCCGCATATTTTATGTGTTGAATTTCTCTGTAATATTTAATTGTCTAACAACTAGTATTAGAGCCGAAGGTATATTTGGCTGATAAACTCGCAGGAAAGAAGGGTTCCTGGTTCGAGTGGGAGCAATGGCGGATGATGGTAAGTTTAGGGTCAAGAAATTTAACGGCCAAAAATTCCCGTTGTGGAAGATGCAGATGGAAGATTATCTGTATCAGAAAGATCTGTACCTCCATTGAGCAGAAAAACAAAGAAGTCGGCGGCCATGACAGACGCGGAATGGAACATTCTCGATAGAAAGGCACTCGGAATAGTACGGTTGTGTCTTGCGGCGTCAGTCACCTTCAATATTTCGAAGGAAACAACAACAGAGGGTTTGATGCAGACGTTGGCGAAACTATATGAAAAACCCTCGGCCTCAAACAAGGTATTTCTTATGAAACGACTATTTAATATGAAGATGTCGGAAGGTGGATCTGTTGCAGAACATTTAAATGAATTTAATACAGTTACCAGTCAGTTAAGTTCTGTAGGGGTAAACTTTGATGATGAAGTTAGAGCTCTGTTATTCTTGTGCTCATTACCAGAAAGATGGAATGGTTTAGTTATGGCCATTAGTAACTCTGTCTCTAGATCTAGTACTTTAAAGTTTGATGATGTTGTTGGTGCTATCCTTAGCGAGGAAATGTGACGGAAAAGCTCCGGTGAGACATCAGGTAATGCTTTGAGTGCAGAGTCTAGGGGAAGAAGAATGGAAAGAGGAAAGAGCTCGGGATATCGCAGTAAATCAAGGAAAGGCAGATCCAAGTCTAGATCAAGGATAGTGTGCTGGAATTGCGGAAAGAAAGGACACCTAAAGAAAAACTGTAGATCTCGGAAGGGAAAAGAAGGAGACACACAACAAGAAAACAATCATGAAGCAAATGTGACAGGTGATGTGTTACAAGATGCTTTGATTCTTTCTTTCGAAAATGTTACTGATTCTTGGGTTGTAGATTCAGGGGCTTCATTCCATGCCACACCTGATAAGAAATATTTTCATGACTATGTTCAAGGAGATTTTGGACAAGTTCGATGGGGTGATGATAAACCCTGTAAAATTTTTGGAATGGGTAAAGTTCTTGTAAAACAACAAAATGGAAACCAATGGCTACTAAAGGAGGTAAGGCATGTTCCAGATCTGAAGAAAAATCTGATTTCAACAGGGCAGTTAGGCGGTGAAGGTTGTGTGACAACTTTCACGGATAAAAATTGGAAGGTCACCAAAGGAGCCCTGGTAATAGCAAAAGGCGAAAAGGTTGGTACATTGTATTTATGCAATGGTATTTCTAACTCTGTTAATGCTTTAAATTCCAAAGGAGTAGATGCAGCATTATGGCATCATAGGCTCGGACACATGAGTGAGAAGGGAATGAAGATTCTTCACTCAAGAAATTTGTTGCGAGGTTTGAAGAATGTTGATTTGGATTTCTGTGAGAATTGCATTTATGGAAAACAAAAGAGAGTCAGATTTCTCAGAGTTGGGAAAGAAAAGAAGAGCGAAAAATTGGAGCTTGTGCATACAGATGTATGGGGACCTGCTCAGGTATCATCTCTCGGTGGCTCTCGTTATTATGTTACTTTTATTGATGATGCAACTAGAAAAACATGGATTTATTGTATTCAGAATAAATATGATGTATTTGATACTTTCAAGAAATGGAAAGCTTTGGTTGATATTGAGACAGGAAAGAAGTTGAAGTGTCTCAGATCAGACAATGGAGGTGAATATTGCAGCAAAGAGTTTGATAGGTATTGTTCAGAGCATGGAATTCGTAGAGAGAAGGCAGTTCCAAGAACACCACAAGAAAATGGTGTGTCAGAAAGGATGAACAAAACAATCATGGAGTGTGCAAGGTGCATGAGATTGCATGCAGGATTGCCTTTACAATTTTGGGCAGATGCTGTAGATACTGATGTTTATCTAATAAACAGAGGGCCTTCAAGTTCCTTGGATGGTGGTATTCCAGAGGAAGCATGGACAGGTAAAAAGGTAAACTACTCTTTTTTAAAGCCTTTTGGTTGTGAGGCCTTTGTCCATATTAATAAAGAAAGCAGAACAAAGCTTGAGGCAAAATCAAAGAAATGTACCTTTATTGGATATGGTGCTAATGATTTTGGTTATCGCTTATATGATTATGAAAATCACAAAATCATTAGGAGCAGAGATGTAATATTCAATGAAAAGGTCTTGTATAAGAATCAGTTGCAGGAAAAGAAACAGGAAAAAGAAAACAAGGAATACGCGGTTCTTGATGAGATATCTGAAAAAGTAAAGGTGCCTGAAAATAATAATAATCAACAACCACAGCAGCAGCAACCACCACAACAGCAACAGGCACCTCAAACACTTGAAAGTGGTGTTAGAAGATCTACCAGGATAAGTAGACCCCCTGAACGATACTCTCCTTCATTATATTATTTATTGTTGACTGATTCTGGTGAACCTGAATGTTATGAAGAAGCAATGCAGGTTGAAAGCAAGAAGAAGTGGGAGCTAGCCATGGATGAAGAGATGGACTCCTTAATGCATAACCAGACTTGGGACTTAGTTAGGTTGCCTGCAAGTAAAACGACATTGTAGAATAAATGGGTTTACAGGCTGAAGAAAGAAGATGGAGGAAAACAGAGGTACAAAGCTAGACTTGTGGTGAAGGGGTTTGCACAGAAGAAAGGTATTGATTTTGATGAAATATTTTCTCCTGTTGTTAAGATGAATTCAATCAGAACTATCTTAAGTATTGTAGCAGTGGAAGATTTACATCTTGAGCAGTTAGATGTAAAGACGGCATTTCTCCATGGAGATTTGGAGGAAGAGATATACATGCAGCAAACAGAAGGATATGAGGTAAAAGGGAAAGAAAAATTGGTGTGCAGGTTAAGAAGAGCTTGTATGGCTTAAAACAGGCTCCAAGGTAGTGGTATCTAAAATTTGACAAGTTTATGTCTGAACAAGGTTATACTAGATGTCACTCTGATCATTGTGTTTATCTAAAAAGGAAAAATGATGG
Source organism: Pinus albicaulis (assembly GCA_034641835.2). Taxonomy (NCBI): domain Eukaryota; kingdom Viridiplantae; phylum Streptophyta; class Pinopsida; order Pinales; family Pinaceae; genus Pinus; species Pinus albicaulis. The sequence goes on along the minus strand of CM076582.1, from coordinate 537,243,287 downwards.
CAGCTATATTATATTGTTATTGTATGTAGATGACATGCTTGTTGCGGGGTCTAACATGCAGGAAATAAATGTGCTCAAAAGAAAATTGGCAAATTCATTTGCAATGAAGGATTTGGGAGCTGCAAAACAAATCCTTGGTATGAGGATAACTAGAGACAGGAAAAATCGCAAATTAACACTGTCTCAGAATGAGTACATAGACAAGGTGTTGAAAAGATTTAATATGCATAATGCAAAACCAGTTAGTACACCTTTTGCTAGCCATTTCAAACTTAGTATGGAGATGTGCCCAAAGACCCAAGAAGACATGGATTATATGTCTAAAGTTCCATATGCATCAGCAGTTGGAAGCTTAATGTATGCAATGGTCTGCACAAGGCCTGATATTGCACATGCAGTGGGAGTTGTAAGTAGGTACATGAATAATCCAGGAAAAGAACATTGGATGGCAGTAAAATGGATTCTCGGATATTTGAGAGGTACCACAAATCAAGCATTATGCTTTGGTGGTTCAAACATTGCTCTACAGGGATATGTTGATGCAGATATGGCAGGTGACAGAGATAACAGGAGGAGCACTACAGGATATGTATTTACTGTAGGTGGAACAACTGTCAGTTGGGTTTCGAAAATCCAAAGTGTTGTTGCACTTTCAACAACAGAAGCCGAGTATGTTGCTGCTACAGAGGCTAGTAAAGAAATGATTTGGTTACAAAGGTTTATGGATGAATTGGGTAAGAAGCATGATATGGGCACACTATACAGTGATAGCCAAAGTGCTATTCATCTTGCAAAGAACTCAACATTTCATTGCAGGACTAAACACATACATCTCAAGTACCATTTCATACGGTCAGTATTGGAAGATGGAGAGTTGAAGCTGGAAAAGATACACACTAGCCAGAATCCTGCAGATATGCTAACAAAAGTTGTAACCAACGAGAAACTGAGAACATGCTCAGTTTCAATTGGTCTTCAAGGATGACGATGAAGATGAGGAACAACCAGGTCCAAAGAGGAGTCATTTTCCAGCAAATGAAGCAGCGATGGAGTTGCTACAATCAATCTCCAAGTGGGAGATTGTTGGGTGTGGAGCCTGATTATCTTGTTTACTTTGTATCACAACATTGGACCCCTGTACCTTAAAAAGGGGCGGCAACGCCACCCGAAATTTAATCGCTGCTGTGGGGGGCCCAGGGGGGGCAGCAGCACTTTTTAGAGCCCCCCCCTAGCAGGGGTTCGGGGGCAGCGCCCTCGAAGCTAAAAACAGATGTAAAATTGCCTTGTAAAAGTATAGTAATTTCTAGTCAATCTAGGCCATTCATTAGGAAAATGATCTGACGGTAGAAGTTATGTTTAGATTAGGGTTTTTTGCCCTAGAAGGCAACCCCTTGTATATATGAGGGTATTGTATTGCGGCTGTGTATTATGAGTGTATTCTCAGAGCGAGAAACAGAGAGGGAGACTGTGAGAGAGAACAGAGGATATTACAGCGGATCTGCTGTAGGTTTTGTCTCTTCATTTTGTTGGATAATAGAAAGGAAGGACTGGTTTTTCGGGGTGGACGTAGCCCAAACTGGGTGAACCACGTATATCTGTGTCTCTCTGGTTTTATGTGTTTTGTGTGCTTGTATTT